>CAEGAF010162050.1:0-30524 GCA_903067075.1 Micropoecilia bifurca | reverse complement strand
TGTGTGTGTATGAGTATGCAATACTCATACACAGCATTGCAAAAAAAATTATATATATATAAAATTAGTATTTAAGAATTTAAATAAGTATGTGATGGATCTACACGGTGCAGAACCGAATTGTGAATCGGAAGAAAATTAATAAATGTTTTTTGTTTCTACAATATAAATCTGAAAAGTGGAATTGATTTATTTACTAAACACGCGCCTTAATAACATTCATCAATAATACATTTTAAGTTAACTCATCCGATCTAAATTGGAAATGTATTAAGTCAGCAGATCAATACAGATCTTTAGTTTCACAAAAACAGAAACACTGTGTTCTACATTCAGTTTACTCTCTTAAGCTTTAGCATTAATGTGGATTGTTTAGATGCCTGACTTCAGCAGGAGACCAGCGTTTCATACACGCTTTCAGTGAGCTAATTGCATATAGAATATAAAATCACCACAGGTCTTACTTTTAGCTGTCCGATAAGTTTCATAAATTGCAGCATGTTATTCATACCGGTTGATTTCTCACTGCGGGCCGCCATCTTTTATCTGCTTACCCGGATGTAGAAGACCAGATTGACTCATGTAGTACCTGGAAACAGCCACGAGGTGGCAGCATTAATCTGATTAATCAAAGGGAAAATAGTTCTGCTTTTTCTTCTTCATCTTTGCCTCTGGACTTATTTTTATGTTATATATACATATATATATAAACATGACGTGTTTGTTTTAAAAATGAAGATTTAAAAAAAACACCCAATGTGTAATATAATAATTTCCATTGCGTTGGTCGAAATAACTGTTCAAAAACGGTAGGAGGCGCGGCCACGTTGAAAGACAACACAAGCGACTAAAAAGCACGAAGAACTGTACCGGAAGTCAGAGAAGCGGGAGATTGGAAAACGTAAACAGAGTAAACAACCTTGTGAATTGCAGCCGGAGCGTCCAAGAAAATGCTGAAAAAGCCGCCGAAGCTAAAGAGCACCATAAGGTCTAAAGCCAAGGGGAACGTGGACATCGCAGCGGGCTCGGAGGCGATGGTAGGCGGATAGACCCTGCTACAGTTAATGCTAGATAACCGCTAAATGCCTGCTGCTTACACAGCTGCTTTGTTTCCCGTCTCCTCTCAGACTGAACTACTGACAGTACTGTTCCTGAACAGCCTGGCTGAAGAGGCGAAGGCCAAGGCGTTTGAGGAGAAATCTGCAACAATCAGAGCTCACCATGTCAAAGCTGTGTCTAAGGTCAGCAGCGCCTTTAGCTTACCTCTTAAAACTGGGATTACATCAAGGCCATTTGGGTTCATTCAGATTTTTATGGCTGTATGATTGCCCAGAAACAACAAGTACTTAGTAAGTGATCTTGCTCCCTTTCCAAAGACGATTTAAACTCTCAGTATTGGGCAGTTTTTCAATAGTATTGTGTGTTTTCATCTACAAAAACATGCTAAATAAGTGAAAACTTGTAATCACATCAGGGTTAGTTTTGTGTTTACCAGATATTACGGATGCATCTCAATTAATGAATCATAGCGTGAATGTTTTTTTTTTTAAAGTAGAATTTTAAAATGTAACTTGAGAATTTTGACTCATTACTTCTTGGCTGAGGTTATTTTGACATGAATTACCCTGATCAGCCTGCACCTCTGCTGACGTTTTAAGAAAGTCCAGGTTTTCTTCTTCCTCTTCATAATTTCCAATACACTTTCTATTATATCAGGCAGTTTACTTGTACTTTTTCAGAGTGGGCAGCTCCCAAGTCCTGTTTGCAAGTTTTACAGCCCTATTTAGGTCTGTGTCTGGTTGTTCCTGAAGCAAAGATTACAGACACATTTGCCCTTTGACCCTTTTTAAGCTTTTTGAATGAGCCTTGCTTCAAAATCTGTCGAGAGGTTTAGAGTTTTTTTCCTTAGCTACACTTTATGCTAGGATACAGCACTCAATTAACGGGGACCTTCTGTAGCAGTACCGTGATGTTTCTCCATTTTTGTCGTTCTCGTGCAATTTTTGAATTTCTGAGAAAATTCTTCGTTGTCATCTTTTCACAGCATTTTTATTTATTATATCAGGATGGGCAGTATGAACAAAAAATTGTGTCACAATGTTTTCCAGTATTTATTCAGAAAAAAAAGCCCAATTTCATTATACTCTTGTTTTACTTCAACTCATCGTTGCATACAGTTTGCGGCCTCACAAACACAAATATTTCTGTTTAAATAACAATAAAGCAAATATAAACAAATGCCCTAATTTACTACACCAGTCACAGCAATCCTGCAGGCTTGTAACTCCACCATACAAAGTAATAACGCCTGTTATACCGACTGGAGACCAGGATCTGGAAGCTCTACCTGGAATATGATGGTGAAAATGTTCCAACTACTAAGGTGGTAGGATTTGTTTAGACTAAATATTCATAAATAGAAATAAGAGCCTAATGTCTGTAAACCAGTCAGGTGCCCTTTTATTGAAATCTGACATTTTTAATGATCAGCAGGACAAAAAAAACCCTATATTTTTTTTGTTTATTGAATTCTTTCAAACTCAAAACTTTTTTACTGGTCTGTAACCACCAATGAGGAACGTGTTCCTTGATGCACTTTGTCAAAACTTTAGTAATGATTACATATAGCTTAGAAAGATATGCTTTAATGCATACATAAATTATAATATTGTAGTTCTTTAAATGGTCGATATTTGCTTGATTCAGTTACTGAAAGGAAACAATGTTTACCGTTTAGCTTGCATTATTGTCCTCAGGCTGAAAATCTAATGTTTTCACATGAACTGTGCTTCAAATGCAGTTTTTAAAATAATCAACAAACACGTATTTTGTGTTGATCCTGACATTTACCTGATTCTTTTTATTTTTTTTGTAGAAAGTGCTAAGAAAGGCAAGAGGATGAAGACAAGGAGTTTTGTGAAGATTTTTTTCATAAGTTTTTTGACGCTTTTATTTTTTTTAAATCTCTTGCTAAAATGTTCTTTATTTCCCTATTCACTCTGTCTTTGTGTGGGTTTTCTGTTTTTTTATTTTTTTTATTTTTACTTGTATTCTGGCTCTCAGTGGAGTTTTCTTTTTCCTCTCTCTGTCTCACAGCTATAATCCAGACTAATTTCATAATATCTGAGCTTATTTATGACATGAAACAGGCTTGTATTTAGGGGCTTCTTCACAGCGCATTAGCGCTCGACATCCGCTCGGCTCTCGTCTCGCTCTCCGCTCATCCGTCATGGTTTCTGTCTTCAGCTGCACGCTTCACGGCCCCCTTCGAATTCCTCGCTTCGTCACGGCACACAGAATATCTGCACCATCAGATGATATCCTGCTAATTCCTTATCACCACTGATCAGACGCCATCCACAAAAGGAAAGGTCAAAGTAAAGACAAATCTTTTCAGTTTTGCTTGTTTTATGAATAAGTTTTTTTTTTCATTATTTTTTATTTGTGGATCATTTTTGCAAACACAGCAAAAATGACACAAGTGATTGTGTCAAACATTCCCATGTTCATGTTTTGTAGGACCCATTTCAGCTGTGATCTGTGATGTTATATGATTCATCAACACAGAATAGTGCTTTTTTGTGAGGTGGAAAGAAAATTCTGAATGTTTTTGTTTTATTTTCAATAAATAATCTGTAAAGTCTGATCTATATTTATGTTCTCCTTTATTTACACATTTAGAGACGGGATTTTATTTTATTTTATTTTTTTTGTCCATTCCTCTTTGCAAAATATCTCAAGCTCAGTCACAGTGGATGGAGAGCAAATCTTGACGCAGCTTCTCAAGTTTGGTTTAGAAATGGACTTTGACTAGGCCATTATCGCACATAAATGCGCTTTCATTCTATTGTAACTCCTGCTGGATGTTTAGGGTTGTTGTCCTGCTGGAAGGTGAACTCCCGTCCCACGTTCAGTCAAATTCAAAAATACTTTATTTACCTTAACAGAAAATGAAATACCTTCACTCAAATCATTGAAGAATCGCTGTGGATGGTAGCGCTGCTGGTTGTAAGGGTCACCTCCTCTCCAGTAGAAGTCAGCCGCAAAAATTTCAAAGAGGCCTTTGACTGAAGACTTGTTCATGACTGGCAACAGCTCAATGTCTGGGCAGTTGAGAAGGTAATTCAAGGAAGCACTGCTGATCCGCCTCATTTGCTTTTGCTGCTCTTTAAATCTGCATCTAGCCGTACGGTTAGAAACCCGGGCAGAGAGACGTTGGCTTCCAGAATATGATCCTTGTCGATGATGATTGATGGAAGAGATGGTTTGAACTTCCTCCTTTTCTCTCTGCTGTTTTCATCGCCGCTGGCATTAGGACTCAGTTGAGATATCATTTGAGCTTCTGAGATGTTTATCAGCTGCTACCAGTTGTACATCCAGTTACATATTCTCTAACTATCCATCTTTTCATCCTGTCTGACCGTTTTCCCTGCTGCTATAAGAAGAAAAGCCTCCACATGATCCTCTACCGCTTTGTTTCCCTTGACGGTAGGATCACGCAGATGAGCACTGCTAGTTTTCTGACACACAGGGCAAATTTTGGTCTCAAGCTGAATGTTTGACTCAAATTAATGTTCTTGTAAAACCTATCAATTTAGGTGTACAGCTGGTGTCTGGTGTTTCATGTCAGAGGGCTGAATACAAATGGAAGGAAAACCCTTCAGATTTGAATTTCTTAAAAACAATGCCTGCAGATAATTTTCCTTCAAATTCACAATTGTGCAACACGTTAGTAAGGGAGTATAAGGTGTATGAATGCTTCTTGAAGGACCTCTATAATGGAGTACAACACAATCTGACTGCCTCTCCACTTTCCTCTTCCTGTCACTTATTCGAGCCTCGGTGAAGACATTCCTTGCCCTTAAGTCGTTTTTTTTATTATTATTATTTTTCTTTTTCATTCCAGAATCTGATCTGGCACCCCTGGGATCATTGCCTTCTCATGTTTGTCTCCCTGCTCAGATTTGGGGAGGTGTTACTCGGTCGCCCGAGCCCCTCCACATGTCTCTGAGGAGCAGATCTGACTTACTGCTCACTCAGTGATTCACATATTTTTATACCGGGAGCCTCAGATAACACATCTGCACATGTTTTCAAAACCCAAATGTAACTGTTTTGACTTCTTTTACTTGGACGTGTGTTGGCTGCAAGTTAATTTGTAAAAAAAAAAAAAAAAAAAGAAGTTGGTTTTCAGAGACTCTAGTTCAACATATGTGCTTCACAGAGATGGTCAATATATCTATGCAGTTTTGCTCCCTGCTGGTTGATGGATGATGTTTCTCTGCAGCAGCTGGCTGGACATCCAGCAGCTCCTCTCACATGTCATTTTATTGTCCTCTATTCATGCTTTGCTTTCGCCCCTAGAAGAAAATTGGCCTTTTATTATATATGTGTTTGTTCTTGTGTATTAAAGCTGAAGCCAAGCTGAAATGACGCCCTGTCCAGCTCCTCTCTTTAGATTCCTTCTCTTAAATCATTTTTTCCAACATGAATCCTCTCCGGAATGAAGTCCCTCTGCAAATCTCTGGCTGTTTCCTCCTGTGACATTTTTCCAGACAGACTCAGAAGTAAAAAAAACTTCACGTTTCTTAACAAGGAACACATGCTTTGTCCGCTTTGCTTAAACTCTATCGCATGAAATCGATCTAGGAGCGAACGGACGAGGGCTTACGGGGGGAAAAAGTACGCTTTTATCTCCAACATTTGGCCTCGGAGCCAGAAGATGATGGGATGTGAATTGACAGGGTCTGAGAAGATTGTGGGAGAAATGCGAAATAAGTGGGAAAAGGCATTCCCAGACCTCTTTATGGATGCGAGTAACTGTTTTGGGAATGTAGAACATCCCAGAGTTCCCAAAACAACTGATAAAACACATCGGGAAGGCAAACAAAAACTTTGATTGTCCTCCAGCTTTCTCCCCCACCCCGCTCCCTCCTGTCTTTTTAGCAAAGATCCTCTATGACACTTGCACATCTCTAAATTTGCTTTCTCATTGAGAGGTAGTCAAATCATCCAGCGAAGTTTTGCTTCTCATTTTCCGAACCAGTCTCTTAATGGAAAACACTCAGCTGATGGCTGCTGGTAGCCTTGAACAGAAAAGGTACGGACGCATATTTCTTCTATATGTGGTTTCAGTCGGCTTGGTCGTGACGGGCGGAGGAAAAAGTGAGTTTTAAATGAAAGGAAACACAAAGTTGTTTTTATGAACTCGTCTCTGGTTCCCTCCAAAATTCACCAGGAGCTTCAGATGGACTTTATTTTTTAATTCTGTTTTTTTTTAAAGCATACCAGTCCATACAGTTAAAGAAAAAAAGTGTATCATTGTATAAGGTAAATATTTTGTACTCAAACATCCGCAATTGTATAAAACAAGCAGAAAAAGATATCCAAAATTTTAATAGAAACATCCTGGTGTCCTGTTGCTGATGCATTTCCATCTGTTTTTGCAGACACACTAATCAACTGATAAATTATTACTTCATTTTTACTGTAACAATGCTGCATGGCTACATAACACACAGGCTGTAAATTCAATCAGTAATCAGTGTCACAATATCTTCATAAAAGTTGAATGAACGACAAGTAGTTGATGTTATGAGTGTAAACTACTGGTGAAATATGAGTTCATCTTTAAACCGCGTGACCTGTAGTTAAAACCGGTTCTTCTGAAGGGTGACCTTTCACCTCTGATCAATCTGAACTCAGGCTGAGTTCGTTCATTTCATTTCTTTCTGTCTGTATGGAGATTCTGCCGCATAAATTGCCCATTTTGAAAGGAGATGCTGACGTTTTCGTAATGTTCACGCGTCCTTGGCAAAGGCGCGAGGCAAGTTTCGCTTAAGGGGAAAAATGTTGTAGTTTGGGTCAGACGTGCAGGAAGCGGGTTTTCCTGCAGCCACGTGGGCTGCGACAAGCAACCATGCAGCAGCAACGAGAAATTTCTAGAAACCTTCTGCAGCACGTGTGCAGAGTCGTCAGAGCTTTGTGCTTCGGGTTTTATGAGCATCTACTTTACTTCTATAAACAAGATTACTTTTTTTTTTTTGTTTTTATTTTTCTGCACTTGCCACAGATGCCTTCATCTGATTCTTGGTCCCAGCAACCAAGATCATTTACAATTGAAGACAGGGAGTGGGGAAGTGCGGTGGGGGTGGAGATGGGCTTTAAAGATGGGGGGAAAAAAATAAAATAAACTAAACAAAAAGGGAATCTACCTTCAGTAAGAGCTGAAACGGGGGAAAGTTCCCGTCTGTGCGCTGATCCAGAGCAGCAGACGCCGTAGATGTGACAATGGATTAGAAGGAGGGATGAGGAAAAAAGGAAAGGAGGGTGGGAGTGTGAACATGTGCAGGAGGAAAAAAAAAAAAAAGGAGCTTACCCAAACCTTGCATTTTTGTTGGAGGCTTGACTATCTTGTGATGGCTCCTATTCCCCTGTCCGCTTTCCCCACGCCGTCCTGCCAGCTCGCGTAAACTCATGGAACGCACGCCGGACTTTTTCCCTGAGAAAACATTTCTACACTTCACCGCTGCAGTACTTGCACGGACCCAACTGAAGGAATACCATGGAGCCCTACAACGACTCATTCAAAAACGTCCCTGCTAGATTTCGGGTGTGACGTGACGCCTCTCTGCACGACTGGGTGAACTCAAGGAGAAGGAAAATGCAAATACCGGCGTTAATGTGGATGCTGCAGCTCCTGAGCGCTGCAAGAGGCCCGGACGGCACAAGCGTTCTGAGATTTAAACGTGAGTCTCGGGTGTTTGCGTCGACTCCGCAAAAACCAACTGCGAGCCGCTGGGAACTCTCCTGCGAGGGGACAGAGCGGACAAGAAGGGGGGTACATATGGAGACGATAAGCGTTGGGCTGTTCAGCTTTCAGGGAAGGATGCGGTCATAGATTTCCATCTGATTTACTCGCATGCAGGGCAGAGAATTTATAGCTGAGATCAGAACTCATAAAAGCAAGTAGCCTGGAATAGTTGCAAAACAGGGTCTGTTGAACGGAGTGTGTAATCTGAACCTTAATAGTAGTATTTTTGTTTTGGTTTTTTTTCACCAGTCCAGCTCCTTCCAACAGCTCTCATGCGTGCAGGATGAATTTTAATTCCGTGTTTACCTCTGAACCTGTGACAGGTAGTGATCCGGCCGGCAGCGGCTGTCAGGTAGGATGTGCGACATGCTCTCCGCTGAACGGCTGTCTGTCCTGTAAGCCTCGCTTCTTCTTCCACCTGGAGCTGGACGGCATCCAGCAGAGGGGGACGTGCATGTCCTCCTGTCCCCGAGGTCACTACGGCATGCGCTCTCCCCACATCAGCACTTGCATCAGTAGGTACCCAAAATAGAGAAAATTAGAGACCCTAGATTTAATCAAAGGTTTACAAAATGATGCACATATATATATAGTGTTCTGCGAACACCGTTTATTTATTTTTAGTTTGTTGCATTACAATTGCAAGCTTTTTTTGTTATATTTTGATTTTATGTGGAAGAGCAACGTAACTGAGGAGCATAATTGTTAAGCGGAAAGGAAATGAGACATTTTGGGTGATTAAATCTGAAAAGTGTGGCATGCTTTTTATCTTTAGGGTAGGGTTATTGCTATTAACTAAAACCTTTGCCTGTTTTTCTTTGTATAATAGCTGAAGCTCGGTCAGCGTGAGTGAAGAGCCTCTGTAAACATTATTGTGCAACCATTACCACAGATTCACAATTGAATTTGGGTCTGAACTTTGACTGGACTGTTTTAACTTTTTCCCCCCTTTAATCTAAAGCCTTTTATTACATGTTTAATGTTTAGGTTAGTTGTCCTGCTGAAAGGTTAGCCTTCACCTCAGTCTCATGGGCAACATCCATACATAATTTGCAAACTAAAGCAAAAATCTGGTGCTGAAATGTTGGTTTTCTGGTGATTTGTTGGGGGTTTAATGTCACTTAGTTAATTCTGCATTCATCCAATACTTTTTTGTGTCAATTTATGGCAAAACTGAGCATGTTGCCTAAAATTGGTGTATTTTATTAGCCTTCTGGCACAGATTGTTTGATCAATTCCACAGAACCTTTAATATGATATTAAAGTAATTTGTTAGGAATTATTCCTTAGTCTCCAATCCATCCCTTTTTAGGCGATCATTCAGTTTTGAAGCAGCCCCACACTACCATGTTTAACAAAGTCTTCAAACATCTGAGGAAATTCATCAAAATAACAAAAACATCCAATTTTATTTTCAAAATGCATTGTTTTCTCTTTTTTTCCCCCAATATTCGGTCCTATTCACGCACATGTGGGTCCACCACCAGCACCAGCAGCAGTATTTCTGATGATGACAATGTGGTTGCTCTGCACTGACCAAGGTTCATTCCTATTGGCCTGCAGAGTGCAAGTTGGATTGTGCCTCCTGCTTCAGCGAAAACTTCTGCACCCGCTGTCATCCCGGTCACTTCCTGTACCGGGGGAAATGTGAAAGCAGCTGTCCGAACGGGCTGACCGCAAACGCCGCACTGCGGGAATGCACAGGTACGACGCGACCAACGTCTGAAACCAGGGGTCTACGCAGCGTGACACATTGCGTCTGTCTTTGTCAGAGTGCCCTGAAGGATGTGAGCTGTGTGTGGGGAGGAACGATTGCACAAGATGCAGAGCGGACATGTACCTCCTCCACGGTCAGTGCAACCACACGTGTCCCAACGGCTTTGAGCCTGATGTCCAGCTCATGCAGTGCATGCCCCAAGGTCAGAGACGCTGTCCTTACCTTGCTTTTTATAATCCCTCACTCTCTCTCTCTCTCTCTTTCTCTCTCTCCAATGAGTGTGTTGCAGTTTCTGATCGCCCCTCTGTCTCTTGTAGTTCATTGCGAAGTTGGAGAATGGACGAGTTGGGGTCAGTGCGTTCGGAGGCAGAACACGACGGTCCACAGGCGGGGAGAGGAAACACGCACACGACAAATCCTGCATCTCCCGAGCGCCTCCGGTGACCCCTGCCCTCACGTTTCAGAGATCAGGAAATGCGCAACGAAAAAGAAGCAGAAAAGCAGGTCGGAATGAGCTGAGGAAATGACTTGTAAATTATTTAACATTCAACGTTTTGTATTGTTCCCTTACACTTTTGGGGATTTGGTAATGTTTCTGAAAAATAAATGATTTTTCTCTAGGAGTCCACAAGAAGTTAAAAGAATCTGTTGGTCCATTTAGGATGTGTTTTTTTTTCTAATTAATTCATTTCGTTTCATATTTAGCTGCTACCATTTCAACATTCTACTTTGTTGTATGTTTTTACTCAAAGCAACTGCAACTTTAATCCCTTTCTCATGAATGATTCAAACAAATAATGTAGATATTGTGAAACAGCAGTGTGAGGAATAAATCTGATCTTTTCACGTGAAAGTTACTCAAATATGTTTACAATCTGTAATTTGTAACCCTAGTTTTTTTTTTTAAATAATGTAAAATGTGATTACATTTCTGTCTGTTGGAAAAGAGATGCTCTTCTTTATGTTGTTTTTTATTCATCTAGAGTTGTTTGATCCTGAGAGGGTATAGTTCTGCCATTGTACATATAGTAAACCTGTGCGGACAATTTTGTTATTTGTATTGCTATTAAAATTTGCTTATAAAGTTATAAACGCATAAAATGTTTTCCCAGAAATGTTTGTCCAGTCAGCCAGCCGGTTGTCACTTTTCTCTGGACACCGAGCTTTTTAAAATTTAGGGACAGTCACATGATTTGTTGTCTATATGTCCACATGTAGAAGGCCCTACAGGTCATAAGCTACAGTAAATATAATAAAATAAAAGATTTTTATGACAAAAAGAATATATTTCAAACAGAAAGACTTAATCTTTGCACAAAGACATGAAACATTTAAACAAACTTTAATTCTTCCTTTTGAACACTAATGCCTAAAATATAATGTCAAATGAATCTACATTAACTTAACACAGGAGCACATTATTTAATTAAATAAAAAGAAGAGAAAAATTTGCTCAAACAATTAGGACCTAAGTGCGCAGCCGCAGCAGTGCGTGTCAATGTGCGTTAGCGCCCCCTCTGGACACTAAAGGCAGCTCAAGACTTTGGAGGGCCGCCGCCGCACCTCAAGCTCTATCTGTGCTAAAACACAGATTTGGTTGTCCTGTCTTTATAAGCAGTGAAAAATGACTGGGGGTTTATAAATATCTCCATCTGGACATCAGGTTGAAGACGTTGTAGGAGTCTCCTGTTTTCAGGTAAGCTAGCTCAAAGCTAACCCCTAGCCTACAGGCTAACATAACAATATTCTACTGGAGGTGAAAAGATAATATTAGTTTGGGAAATATTTTAACTCAGCTGATCGTCTGGCAGTTACATTAATCCTCATTAGATGGGAAAAACATCCGAGGTCGCGACAGGACAGGAGAAACTTTATTTTGTTAGCAATGTAACAGTTTGCTAGCGTTAGCTTAGCTGGAATGGCTTAGTTACCACTGTTAAACAGCGTTTTGTAGCTTCATTTATTAGAATTTATATACATTCTTTCGAAAACTGATCAAAATGTTTGCTACTAGAGAATATTTTCATTTAAATCTGGTTTTTTAGTAATTCCGAGGTGTTAATGTTGGTTGTGTATGTATGTATGGGCGTTACCAGAAACAAACACCTGTTTCCCCATGACAGCAGAGCTGTCAGCGTTACAAACAAGACATAAATCATTTGGTTCAATACGTTTAAAATGGGTGACATTTATATAACATACCCAGTTTATTGCTTATGTTATGAATTCTACAAGTTTTTGATTAAATATTCGAAAGTGACAAAAAAAAATGCAGAAGTCTGAAAGTGGTAAACAGTTTTGCACTGGTAAGAAGTTACCATAATCAATTATCTAGGAATCTAAATCTGCTCATTTTCATTTCACTGTCTCAGATTAAAACCCCAAGATTGATACTTTATGTTTTTGGAGTTACCGATCATCAAACTGCAGATGAAGTAAAATCAGGGGGAAAAAAAATTGAGATTTGAAAACTGTTGTTGTCTGCATAACGTGTACAGTTTGATGTGCTCAAGAAAACTGTCCAGTGTGAGATTTTCACCCTGTGCGCTGGCTTCTTGTTGTGTTTCAGGGCGAGGAGAAGGACGGGGCATAGCAACAAGAGACCCCAGCTACAAGTATTTACCAAACCAGTTAATCTGTTCGCTTCATTTCCGAAAGGAACAAACTTCCCACCAGGTCTTAACAGGACGGTTCTGTTTCTCTCTGCAGCATGGCCGGGTGTGGAGAAGTGAACCTGTCTGTGAAACCCCCAGCTCCCTCCAAGCTTAAAGAAGACACAGAAGACAACTCTTGCAGCTCCACCGCCGCCGCTGCCGCCGTACCACCGGAATGCGCCATCTGCCTGCAGAGCTGCGTCCACCCTGTCCGTCTCCCCTGCTGCCACGTCTTCTGCTTTCTGTGCGTGAAAGGCGCCTCCTGGCACAGCAAGCGCTGCGCTCTCTGCCGACAGGAAATCCCGGAGGACTTCCTGGAGCGCCCGGTCCTGCTCTCCCTCGAGGAGCTGAAAGCCGCGGCCGCCGGTCTGAGCCGCGGCGGGACGGAGTCGCGCGGAGACCACGCCTGGTACTACGAGGGGCGCAACGGCTGGTGGCAGTACGACGAGCGCACCAGCCGAGAGCTGGAGGAGGCTTTCGTGAAGGGGAGGAAGAGCACCGAGATGCTGATCGCTGGGTTCCTTTACGTGGCCGACCTGGAGAACATGGTGCAGTATCGGCGGAACGAGCACGGCCGCCGGCGCAAGATGAAGAGGGACGTCGTTGATATCCCTAAGAAGGGCGTGGCAGGACTGAGGCTGGACTCCGAGCCGGTCTCTGTCCCCGCTTTGCCGGCGACGGTCTCTGCTGCGGCAGAGCGCGGGAGCTCAGCCGACGGCTCCGACTCCGCAGGTCAGCCCCAGCCTTCGTCCTTTGGGATTTTGGTTCCCCTTCCTCCCGTCAGACCTCAAACGCTCCTCGGACGCCATCTCGGCAGTCCTCTGTCCCCGTCTCCGTCGCCGCTGGAACAGTCTTTCTCTCAGCTGCTGATCAGCCAGCCGGAGGGCGAAGAGCCGGAAGGAGACGGCGAGCTGCAGACGTACGAGTCTGCGTCGGGGAGCAGCGAGAGCGAAGAGGAGGAGGAGGAGGAAGACGGCGAGAGGAGGGGAGAGTCTGAGGAGCGACGAAGACGCACACAGAGGCCGCTAAGGGAGAGCCAGCCGACCAGAGTTCCTCCAAGAGGCATGCCGTCCAGCTCCGGCTCCGGCCTCAGCCTCCGCTCGCGCAGTCCTGATGGACAGTGCACCGTCACAGAGGTATAGCCCGCCGGAGGCGCCTCCACTTCATAAGACTCGTATCAGCTCAGCAAAAAAAATAATGTCTGAAGACGCAGTTCATCTCAAAGGTCCGATTAAAAGGAGAAACACAGCTGCTTTATTGTGATAATGTGCCAAATATGATTTTTATGTCTGCCTATTTTTTACGTTGAAATAATTAGCGGGTTAAATTTAGCCTGTCTGTTGAAGTTTTACAACAATAAAATAATTTGCAGCAGGTAGATGAAATGAGAAGAAACATATAAAAGGACACATATCATGTGTTTAAAGCCTTTTTCATTACATAAACATAAGTGGCAAGAAAAGGGCTGTTTTCTTCCACATATAAAACAATCTGGTTTTATTACAGGTGGATGTTTCAACAGATGCTGGAACTCTGATGTATCCAAGCCCAGTTCTGTACTGGTAGTAGCAAAAATACATGGTTTAATTCCTTTAGTATTGAATCTTCAGGCCACTTAAATTGTTGGATGCATTAAATCTCTTCCATCTTCTCTTCATACAGCCTCTTGCCTTGTTGTGTCCTTCCTTTTTTCGGTCTCTCTTTCCTCTTCTGTCTGTTTGCCCCTCCGTCCTACATTTTCTTTCTTCCTTTATATCTTCCCTTACTTTATTGTAAGTGTTAAATAATCCACTAATAACTCACAGGAGTTCCAGCATATATAGTTATGATCTATGGAGCGCCCCCCGCTGGCTGTATTCTTGGCTCATGTGGAGAAACCTCTCATTTTGGTGAGTTTCATTTTAAGAGAAAAACTTTGTGTTTCTTTTTCTGCCAAACACAAAACTTATTTTCAAGTCAAACCATAACTTTTCTCCCAAATCTTTTAAGCTGAGTGATTTTTTTTTCTGATACTTTAATCATTTTTTGTTTTCAATTTCTGGGTGATGAAGTGAAAATGAAGCTAAAATGTAGCAACTTGCATAAGCACTGCAGATGGTTAACAGCTTTTTTCTCCCCCTCCTTCACATTGCACTTATTTTTCAGTTTGAAATTTGGTACTCAGGATGGGATCTGCTGAAACTGAAACAGGAGGTTATATAAATGTTGCGTGTGCGAGAGCAGAGTGAGGCTGTATTCCCTCTATTTTAGTATCTTGTTTTAATTATGGACTGTTGGTGCCGTTGTGAACAGCGCTGGGTGCTGAAAAGCTACTGGCAGATCCACTGGAAAGTTTTTGTTTCTATGTTCAGGAGCACACATTTGGGTTTCTATTTTTGACAGAGGACTCCTAACAGAGCCACTATCAAAGTAGCTGCACTGACATGTTCTTGGATGAGTTCGGCCTGTTTACGCTCTCGGTCTGGTTCCTTCTCTTTTCCTCCTGCTGGTTTTGGTTGTCTTTTCTCAGTTGGACTGTGTGTGTGTGTGTGTGTGTGTGTGTGTGTGTGTGTGTGTGTGTGTGTGTGTGTGTGTGTGTGTGTGTGTGTGTGTGACTACCTTTTTTTTGGTGTGTTGTTTCTCTAGTGATGTGTTGTGAAGCTATTAAAGTGTTAATGACTTAAAATTACATGCTGTTGTATGATTTTTTTTTTTTAACAAAGTTTCAACAATGAAGCATTCATTTAAAAACTAGGGTTGCAAAACAAAATCTGAATCGCCAACTCAGGCTTTATTATGATTGGTGATTGGCCAGAAAAATACCATCAGTGCACCCCTAATAACTAAGCTAACTGGCCTCGCAATTTGAGCTCACGTCACGCAAATAAACGGTCGTTTATATGAAGTATCTCGCGGACCACTAGAGGGCGCGCGCAGACCACCGGTGTTCCGGGGACCTTAGTTTGAGAAAGACTTTTAATTATAGGTACAATTTCCAGATGTCTGAAGGTGCCACGTCCATCTGTTAAAACAATTGTACGCTAATATAAAACAACATGGCAATGTTCAACTATCATACTGGTCCAGAAGAATCTCTGGGTTCTTTGTCCCAGAGATTAACATGTTTTAGGAAATAATATGTAAAATAATCCCAGGCTCTTTTGATGTAATCAAGTTGATCAAATAAGTAGGATACCTCTCCAGATATCCCTTTTTTGTTGAACAAAGCTGCTGTGTAGGCAAACCTGAAATGTAGAAAAAAAAAACCAGTGGCTTTATCAAGTAAATAAAAACTTTGCTTATGCACAAGTGGATCTTCTAAATGGTAAAATTATAGACTAATTAGTTCTGAAGTGGTTACACAAACGTCAGTGTTTTGGAGCTACTTTGACAAAGTCCATCTAAATCTTCCAGATTTAATGTGACAGACCTGACCAGTCATTTGACATCCTCTCCACAGACTGTAAACAATTCGGTCCACAAACTGGACTCAGTTACACCAGGAGGAATGGGTCGAAATTTAATCAAACCATCGAGAGAAGTTTGTTGAAGTGCAACAAAATGGTGTCCCATTTTGTGTTGAAAGACACTGTTCATCAATAAATGTGTATATCAGAAGAAAGTCATAAAAGTATATTTCCTCTTATTATTTTCTTTTGCTTTTATCAAATAATGTTGGTAAACTCGTCTATTTATTCTGGTTCATATCTCGAGTAGCTTAAACTTGTTGTTTTTCTAAATGCTCTTATTTTTGTCCACCAGGTGGAGTTGTTGCACAAATTAACCTTATTTTAAACCCTTTAATCCGAAACCTTTCAACAAGCTCCAGAAAACCAGAGAGGAAATCATTTGTGGACCTTTACATTCACTGTAACCATAGCAGCATATATGTAGGCTATAATTCAGTCTAATCGAAATCACATATGCTTGCTTTCATGTGCTCCAAATGTATTGTACAGACTTAAAAATATCCACAAAGACTTTCGTCTGATATATATTAATGTTTAATAGAAGAGTCACAGTTGTCCACTTATATTCACATTAAACTAATGTAATCAGAGAACTTCATGCCCGACATTTTAAGCAAAGCATGGAAAAATTCATAGCAGTGATAATTGGATGTAATTGGTGAATTAACATGCTACTCCTATAGCTCCTGAGCTGCAGCTCTCGCCAAGAGAGGGAAACCCCAGGCTGTTTGTCTGCAGTTGGAATGTGAGTTGAATTAGAATCATGACTGAATGGGACAGATTTTGGCCAGTGTCTCGCCTGAGCTTCCAAAGACTGTCTCTGTGTTGCCCAAAAAGTAACCATAGTAACCAGATGTTTGCAGTTTGTAAAAGACACTTTTTCCACATGTATAGTCATCTGATTTTGTTTTTCATGTTCTTTTTTTTCATCACAGGTTCAGAATGAAGACTAATGAGCTGCATGCAGACTTCAGAATGGAAAGTATGGAAAGATGAATGGAGCCATAGATGCAAAGAAGTCTCCAGTAACTTGGAAGTCCATCATTTAGTCAAGAGAAACAGTCAGTCCAGATGTGACTTCAGGGCACATTTGTCTGTTTTTTCCATCATTACATCTGCAAAACTGCTGTATACCAAATAGCTCATTGCAAAACAAGATAATGTTTTTCTATAATATAAAGCAGAGTGAACAATCATTAAATAAAAATAAATAAACTAAAATAAAAACTAACAGTTAAAACATGCAGTCTTATAAAAAAGTATTTGTCCTTAGAGATTTCTTTGGTTTAATTCGCTGAATGTTTTTTTAGGATGTTTGAGGTCACAGCATCTCAGTCGGATTTAAGTTCAGTTTTTTGACTAGTCCACTCCAAAACCTGTCTTCCTTTATACCATTCAGTGGACGAATTGCTTGTGTGCTTCAGATCCTGCTTCATAATCCAGGTGTGCTTGAGCTTTGGGTCGTAAAGTCTGGACATTCTTCAGGATTTTATGTTAGATAGCAAAATTCATGGTTTCATTATGTGTGGAAGAATACTCCAAATCACTGCCACCATGTTACTGTTCAGATTGATGTTCTTTTCACTGAAATGCTTTGTTCTCTTCTGAATTAGAATCCACGTCCAGACAGGTCCACCTTTGTCACATTAGCTCTCAAAGAAGTTCCGTATAATATCCCAAGGTTTTAGGGTATCAAGATGTTTTTTATTATTTTTTTTATGTGAGATGGGCCTTCAAATTTTCTTTTTGACAGCAGTGGTTTTGACCTTCAAACTCTCAATTACCAGTCACTCGCTATTATTGTTGAATTTTGAGCTAGCTAGCTTAAGATGTGTCCTGTTGTCTAGTCCCTTGATCTGGCTCGCTATATAGCTAGCTTAAGATAGCTAGGTAGCACTAGTTAGCTAGACAGTTAGATGCTAGATAAATAGTTAGCTAGATAACCATCTGGGTAATTAGAAAGTTACTTAGGTAGATAGTTCTAGTTAACTCTAGAGTTACTTAGCAAGCTCTATCTATCTGGGAGGGAGGAAGAAAAGGTATGATCAAAAGATATCATACCCTTTATGATCAAAAGATATTTAACAAAGGGAAGGATGAAAGCAGAGGTACAAGCAAAAAATAATAATAAAAATAAAAAAGAACATCAACATGCTGCACAAAAGTCGCAGACACCCTGACTTCATGCTTTACAACTGACAATCCCCTTGGTCTGGGCATGTTGTATATGATACGGCCAGACAGACAGAGAGGAGACTATTCTACTATATGTTTTCAGACACATAGCTGCACGTTAAGTATGTGGCCCATATTATGGCTGAAGACCTCCTGCTGTCCACTCCTTCACACGCCTGGAAACACACACCCTGTCTCCAGCGCCTCCACAAATAGTCCCTTCATATGCATCTTTCATCACCCGAGGCTCATAACTGAGCTTTGTTAATGTGGGGGTTATTTATGACCATTTTTATTGCTGAACAACATGGACTGGCCATACCTGCTGACATATATAAAGCATTTTTTCCCCTTTTCTAAATTCAAGCTCATTTTGTTTATTCAAGACACTCTTGTTCAAATATTTCTATTGCATTTTCTTGCAGCTTTGCATATTTTAGATTTTATTCATTGTACAGTATTTCTAGCCATAAACCTTTAGATTCGCAGACAGGGTAGCTCACCGCTGCAGGAGCCAGCAATGACTTCACTCCTACTGCAGGTCTCATCGACCTCACACCATTAGAGCCTATCAAGTGACATGTCTTCCTAATCCTGGGGCTACTGAACCATTTATATAAGCAACATATCACATTATTACTATGATGACACCTAAAATCATAAAGTCCAGGGTAAGTCTTATGTCTAAATACAGCTGAATATGATGACGCAATTTATGAGTTCTCCACCTAGAAGCTTGATGTGTAAGGAAAGTGAAGCAAAAGATCCAAAAAGTAGATGCAGCTTGGTGCATGCACCAAACGCAAATATCCACTGCAGCTCTTGATTACAATAATTAATTATCATGACTCTTCATAAATATTGAAATTAGGCACTTATCAATATTTTCCTCCCTCTAATTGGAATGGCGTTTTGATATACTGCCACATAAAAGCCAGCTTCTATCTTTGAAGATGAGTTAATCATGACGTTATGCTGTCTTTAGCTGACCTAAATGTTTGTTTTACATCACCAGCCTGCACTGATGTGGGACTTAAATAGTTGTAGTGAATGATATGTGGCTGAAAGATGGCCTCTGTGAGCTTACTGATGCTATGCAGACTATTAGTTATATTAATTTTCCACAGATTTATATTTAATATTACTTTTGTCATTTTCAAGGTTTTCAGTGACCATTGTGGGCTTTTCCATCATTCATGGAGGGATTCCAACATGTCCATATGTTTAATTATATGAAAGCATGATCAACATTGGAAAGTCCAGCCATTCTTCAGTTGAGAGAGGCGATGGGTTTTGTATCCCAGAATGTGTTATTGCCAAAAAATAGTTTGTGTTGACTCTGAAAAGCCACTAGGAAGGAGCTATTACTTCAAAAGTCAGATTCTGACAGAGGCACTCAGGGACCTTCACTTTGAAGATGGGTCTTCTTGTTTTGTGAAATTAGTTTTGTGAATATTGTTTTGTGAAGTGTTCGGAAATAGCAAGCAACTTTATATTTGAAGAAAAAAATGAGAACATTTTGCCTTAGTTCTGAATTATGGGGTGTTGTCATCATTTGGACAGTCACTTTGGATGAAAAGCTTCAGAACAATCACTTTTTAGGTCTTATAACTGAGTTCTAAGGCCAGCATTTCAAAATATTATTTACTGAAACAATCGTCATCTAAACAGAAAACCCTTTTCTACATGTTGGCCTTGCTTCCTACACTGGTGTGGAAAATCTTTTTTTCAGCAATTGTTTCCTTCTTCCAACTCTTAAGGTCGGATTTGTGAAATGAACGCATTAAGTGCCATCTCTCCTTTTCTAATTAGTCCTCTGCATGACCTGCTTGTAAGTCTAGGTGGAGCATGGCAGATCTGTAGATGTGCCTTACACATATTTTCTTCCATTTCCAGATAAATGAGTGCATTGCGAAAGCTATCCACTGCTACAACGCACTGTAAATTATCTTAACAGTCCTTAGCAGCATTGCTGCGTCCTCTTTAAAGCATCTGTTTATGCACTGAGGAAAACAAGGTCACATGAATGGGCCTCAAGCCAGATGAGGGCCAATGTAGTTGCTCCCAGCTGACCAGTCCACTGAAGCCAATTTGAAATTTCTCATTCGTCACTAGATAAATAGATCCCTATAGTCACCTCTGCCAAGCAACACCGGCTAATCCCACGATAGCGCCGCTCTTGTTTTGAAAGGCGACTCTGGTGGGTTGCCTTTCAGAGGTGGGGAAATTTAGACCCTCTTTCTATTTTAATAATGAGCTCCGGAATCCTCTGTGCTCTTGACTCCTTCTCTCCGTACTTAATGTCTCTGCCTCTTGCTCTGCTGCTCTCGCCATGTGCCACTTGAGATGGCCGAGTCAATGGGCGGATACCGGCGCACTGACAGTTTGGACAGTTGGACGAAGACAGAGGGAGACAAACTGTGACTAACTGTTCCCAATCCAAAGGGACGATTTGTACCTTATAGAATAAATGGGTGTGAGATGGAGTGTGGAGTGGTGGGATTCGACTTTACACGCGGGGTCATGAGAAGTTGACCTGTAGGTTTATAATTCAAGCAATCAAGACTCTCAACTCATGAACACGTACAGAAGGTATTCTAGAGGTGTAGAGTATTTAGGAAGTAAATGAACATAATCAGTAAATCTTTTCTAGCTTATTTAATTAGTTTTCATGTCTTTAAAATGCTCTCAATTAAATAAAAGAGAAATACAGTAAACTCTGATGCTTGCAATTTGATTCAAAAATAAAATGCCACGCGGAGATTGTTGTGGTTTGCGTAGCCCGTGAATGAGGAAACCCGGTGCAGTGGGATGATGGACGCATACCGCGGCACGAAGTAAGCTGACTTATGCAAACATCTCTTGTTGGTAATGGAAAACATTAGGAAACATTATGAAATATAAAAAGAGCAAGTCTTGTAAAGGGAGGTTGTAAAACAGCTCCGTTTCAGGTCGTCTGAGCCTCTTAATGCTCAGCTGCCTCAGCGAGCAGGGTGGTCCTGTCGCCCCTCTATCCACGTTTTTCTGAGACTTGCACATAAGAAGCGCTTTACTGTCTATTTCGAGTCTGTTGCGGCGGCAACTGACACATGCTGAGGATTTTATCAGAGACTCCATCCAGTCTATTGCTCCTGTGAGACAGTGATGTCTGACATCAGGAGAGTGATGGATGAGGGATGAGGGAAGGAATATGAGGCTCCAGAGAACAACTAAAGCAGAGTCAGTTTATTTTCATGCTTCGCAATAATATCCTTTGAGCACAAAGTCACAAAGTTCAGCCTGCATATAGATGTAGATCTGATTTGTAGCAGGCGCAGTGTTTTGTTGTATTAACTTCCAAATATCCTGTCCTGCCTAGATATCTCTAAAAGATTACAGCATCCTGCACACTTGTTGACACTCCTATTAAAGATGTGTTCTTCCATCAATAAGGATCTGTTTAGTTAGTTTTGATGTTACATGCGCATTCAATTAGTGTATTTTACCTGCCACTATCCCCAATTCCTTCCAGCTTAGTGGTTCTTCACACCTGATTGAAATGATTGAATGATGCAAATGCTCCATTTACTTAAGTCAGATGTGTGGCAGGGAATCCCTTAAACATGCAGAGGCCACTGTTTCTGGCCTATTGGTTAACTCTCCACTTGCAGCCCGACACTAGTCAAACACTTGCTCCGTGTTTAGTAATCACCTCCTCAGCCTGAATGCTTCTCAGTTCAGTCGACTCCTTGCCAGATCCTTCTGCCAAACTCTGTGGTCTGTGTTACCCTATGGTTCAGTTGCTCACTTGTGTCCTGTAAAATTTAAAAACACAGTTTTTTTCTCTAACCTGCCTGCCTCTTGTTTGTGTTTTTCGGGCCTCTACAATCTTCACCATTCCACATGGTTTGCATTTATGATGATAGGTTGTGTTTTTTTGAATGTGCTCACTGTTGTCTCTACCATTTTGATGTGTGACAAAGACACCTTGGCCTTTGTGTCATGTCATAGCTGTATCTCAAGGAATTTGGATGCCTTAGACTATCAGATAATTGATCAACTGTGGTAAAAATTAAAGTATAAATGTAGGAAATTTGAGTATTTATGAGAACTTAAAAGCCTTAGTGTGGGATTTCGATTTGCCAGATTGTTTCGAACCACACTCATGTACCGGCTTGCTAATAATACAAATGATTGAATATCACGCTCACTGCTGCTATAGGCATCCAACGATACTTTAGGATGCATAAAATGCTGAAAAGTTGGATTTTTTTTGCCCCCCACCATTCAATAAACTTACTCTAATATCTGTTTTGTCTAAAGTCTTCAGTAAGATTACACTGCAGTAAAAGTGGAATTTATTTTTAAACTTTTTTATTTTTAATCTTTAATACTGACTCTTTAACTACTGAAGTCAGTAACTGGCATCAATACTTTACAGTGGAACTTCTGTAACCCAGAATGTGTTTGAAAATGGTTTGACCTCACCAGAGTAAAACGTGTATTTCAAATAGATTTATAGTTATTAGATGAGTAGAGAGGGGAGGGTAGATTTAAAGGCTGAGTATCGATCCCATTGGTTCAAATGTTAGGACACATACCCCAAGAGGGTGTTCTCAAATGTCTGTGCTGATCCGGCAGCACATTGACACGCAGTTATGATGCACAGCAACTCATTGATCAGCACTGTTACTTCAACCAGAGCCATAAGATGAGCTGAACCAAATATTATTAAGGAAGTGCTATAGTGTGTCTGGATTGATAATTGAAAGCGCATGCAAGCACAAACATATAAAAAACAGACACATTAGTTGATTTAATGGAGTTTTTATTTCTTCCTGGGTCTTTTGCCTGGACTGGGAGTCGGAGTGGATGTGTTGTCTTGGCCTGCTGACGTCAAAGAAGCCATGGCTACGGTTCAGCTGTCCTCTCTTGTTGTGTCGCCCTTCTTCTTCCCTCTGCCGTCCGGCTGTCCGAGCACTTATGAATAGCCTGCGAAGCAGAGGGACACGCTGTGCCAAGCTCTGCCATCCGGTGTCAGCCTGACCGGATTGTCTCGGACCAAGGAATCAAAGAGAAGAGCAGTAGCTTGAGAAGAGGACGAAGAAGGGGGTGAATAAATGCATATCATTCAGAATTTACCCAGTTATTGATCTGTATCACAGTTTGTTTTATGCAGGAAGGGGGTCAGGACTGATGAGGAGTCCTGGCAGGACATCTCATTAAAATACCAGCGCATGAATTAGGTGGCAAACTGGAAGGAAGGTGGTCTTACACACACACACACACACACACACACACACACACACACACACACACACACACACACACACACACACACACTATTCACTCATTAGGATCAGAATTGGACATTGATCTGAAAGTTATTTCTTTACATTCAATTAGCTCTGACTTACCTGCTACAATGTTTCAGTGGTGTTTTGGTACATTTGAAGCAGCTGCCATGATATAGTAACTATTTGGAGGAGTTGAATTGGAAAAAAAAAACATTTGATAAAAAATTTCTGAAAGGGTGTTTGTTGTATAAGTGGAAAGCACAAAATGGTATGAGATTCTCCTCATTTGATAACCTTGAATGATCACATAACGGCAACAAGGGTTTATATGTTCGCAGTATTTTCACATCTATGCTTTGATTTATTTATTTTTTTTGTAAAACAGAAAAGCAATAATTATGCTAAATAATAAAACATCTCATGGATTACTAGTTATAAAATGGCATGTTTCTATTGTTATTTGTATAGTTAGTAAAAACTAGACTGATAAAAGAAACAAGTTAATTCTTCTCAAAATATTTTACAGTTTTACAGTTATGAGTAAAACTAAAGGTATTATTAGCATGTGTTATCTGGTTAATTATGGAGAGCTCTCTCATACTTCAACAGTTCCCAGCTGACAAAACAACAAGAACACCTAAATTTGTTTAACGTTTACTTAGCCTTCTAGACATATGAAGGGCATAAACAGAACTTTCAAGACAATAGTTATGTACTTAAATATTACTTTATTATTCAAATCAACACAGTTTTTAATCTGTACACTGTTAAATTAAATCAGTGTGTAAAACTGTTCAACAAAATTTAACTTCACAAAGTTCTCATTGAATTCTGAGACATCCATCAATTAATATTTTGACAATTTGTTAGTGGGTAGTGTTATCAATATGTTCTGCCAGAACCAGCCATTTGAAGACATTGGTGATCTTGATGTGGCCCCTGTTCTACACCATGATTGAGTTCTGAAAACATCTGAATTTATGCTCCAGATCTCTTAAGATAACTTGGACTTAAGATAACTGCTAACTGTAATTAACAGTGTGAGGGAGAGTCTTTGTTTTAAAAGCTTTACATACCTTGACGATGGCCACCAGTCTGTTTACTTGCCAGTAAAAACATGCTTCCCTGAGCATAGCTACTCCTGACTGAATATGTTATCTGTGGGCTTTTCAGTCCAGCAGCTTGCTGTGCTCACTACCAGAACTGCAGTGATGAACTGGAGCATTTGCTTGAGATGATGAACAGTTATTCGACCAAAACAGGTACTGACAATCCTGGCAAAGGACGGCTCACACAACAATGATGGGTTGTGTCATATCTTCATCTGTTTCTCCTCATGTGTTTGACAGCAATCCCAATGGAGGATTTGGAAATTGCTCTCGGCGAGGAGATCTTCAATATGTGCTATGAGGAGGACAGGCACATTCTAAGGGTGGTTGGGGGTGCGCTGCACGACTTCCTCAACAGCTTCAACGTCTTGTTGAAACAGAGCAGCGTGCCGCCCAACCCGGACAGAGACGATTGTGTAAACGAACCATCGGTGCTGTGCTTGGACAAGGATCCGGACCTGCTTACTGTCTATTTCTTCAACCCCCGCCCCTCCACTGAGCTTTTTTTCCCTGGCGTCATCAAAGCTGCTGCACGTCTGCTGTATAACACTACTGTGGATGTTTTGAAGGATCCCCCCAATGCTAAAGACACCATCCTGCAGTCCAGCCCTCAGCCCAGTCTCCTGTACACAGTTGTAGTAAAGGATGCTAAAACTCTCAGCCCCAGTCCACTCCGGGCTACGTCAGCAGGGACCCTCCCTACTTCCTTGTTCTCTACTATATTCCCTTTCCACCTGATACTTGACCAAGACATGGTTCTGGTTCAAATAGGACATGGGCTCAGAAAGAGACTGTTTAGGAAGGATGGACAGAGACGGTCTTCGACCTTCCAAGAATACTTCTCCATTGTCTCCCCACAGATCAAATGCACCTTTCAGGGTATTCTGACCATGCTAAACGCACAATTTATCATTCGGATCAAGCATGGAGTTCCTACTGCAGACAACACAGGGAAGGTATGTAGACATTAATTAAATGATAGAGATTCACTTGGAAATCAAGTGTTAAGTGAAATTAGATTGATTTGCCCTGACTAGTTGATGTCCCATCCAAAATGAAAAACATACTTTCTTTTCTGATCAGTGAAAGCACTAGATGATAGCAATCAAACTCTTCCTTGGTGTGGAAGGCATTACTAAGAAGTATCAAAAATAGCTATTTACAGGATTGGTGAGATGTTTAAAATGAATTCAGAGAAAGCAAAGAGATGTAAGAAGTTTCTTAAAGGTGTATTGTATTTTTTCATGTTGAAACTCATTCATTTTTGTTGCGCTTTGTTGATGTTCTACATTTTCTACCGTGCATACCCAGGGATCACTCTTTCGATCATTTGAGCATTGCTAACTGTGCTAATTGCTAGTTTGAGATGCTAAAGACAGTAGTTTAAAAGTGTAATCACATTCAGTGGCACAATTCTTCTCCCGTTATAAATCATTAAAACCCACTAGGCCACTTCTAGGAGTAGAGACTTTAAGGGAGTATTTTGAAGGCTGTTTTTATAATATTGTAAGAGAAACTACAACACAATAAAAATAGCATCATCAGGTCAAAGCTTTACAAGAACCGGATCTTGGTAACTGGCCACAGGATTCTGATTGATGCATCTCTGCTCAAGAAAAGAGACGTACTTGATTCACGAGGCTGAAAATCTTCTCATGGTTATGTTGATATTAAAAGGAAAGAGAGATAGGGTTCAAAAAAATTGAGCTGTTTACAAGCAGTCAAGCCTATTAATGTTGTACTTGAGCACACTTGTCCCGAGGTGGAGATCAACATTATACCCCCAGTGGAGATCAGAAGCAAATGTCAAAGCATTTTACCCATCAAATGCAGAGCCATGCTGGTGCTATTTCAGCAAGAGTGCACAGCAATCGGTCACCCTGACAAGCAACAACAAAAAAAAGCATGAACGAGTAAACGTGACGGTGGTGTAAAACAGGTGGAAATCTGTGAGTGGGTGAGTGAGCAGACACAGCAGTGTCTTTCATCTGGAGTCAATACTGTGTTACCGGCAGCTCCGCCGGTGTAAAAATACGACTGCGATGTCAGTGGAAGTGACACAATTAACCTGAATTATGTTGCAATTTGAAAACACTCCTGCTGCTCTGCTTCACCGCCCACACACACGAGCCTATCAAAAATAACAAATGCTTAGATTGAAATAATTGTTTTGCAACTTTGCAATGACATTCAAAACAAAAACAAAAGGTATTTTTAGAAGTGAAAATTTTTGGTCTGTATATTCAAAATTCAAGACGTCGTCGTATCAACTTTGTGTATTAAACTCGATCAGAGTATCGGTTCTCAAATAGAAGTAATAGGAAAATGTAATGCATTATAAAGTTCATTTTCTCTGAGGTTCATGATTATATTTGCTCATAAAAACCAAAATATACAGTCACAGCAATACAATTCTTAAACCAACTGGAATTGTAACATACAAGACTGAGAGAGGAAGATGGGAAGTAATGAAATCTGAAAGCCTCACTGTTAAGAGAACTGCAGCAAAATGCCCCAATGTCAGATTAATACAGGGAAACATGGATATATTTAGAGTTGTTTTTACTTCAGGCGTACCAAGAAATGGAGACAATGCTGGAAATTCCATGAGAAAGTATAACAAACCTTAATACATACCTTTGTATTAACTGAATCAACAAGTTCCATTTTATAATCCTTCCACATAGCACACAGTTTACAGATGTTGTCATTTTACTCACATGCTTTTTCACTGGTACGTGCTCAGAAACCTTTGAAAAAAAATCAAACTTAAACTGGAAAAAAATCAAAATTCTCATCTGTATGAAAATTACCCTACAAAGAATTGTACATTTGCAAGTCATCACAGGCTGTAAGGAGAAGAATACATCAGTGTATTCTTCATCAGAGCAAATGTAACCTTAATGATAGTGAGGGATGAAAAGCAGAGGTATAATTCAGCCAGCAGACAGGCACTATTAATGTCCACTTTTGATGTCTGGACCAAATATAACATCAATTCATCTACATGCTGCTGAGCCAAAAATATCAGTCTGGACTACAGTGGTGCGTTAGTGAATTAATGACATCTCCCCTGGCAAGGCTGCGATGCAGTTAGTAAAAAGTCCCTCTGATAAGTTTCTTTGAATTAGAATATAAATCGAGGATTTAGCCCTCTAAACTCGCGACCGACAGAAACCCATATCCAGCTGTGGTTTTATAAATTTAGAATTTGACATGTTTGTGTTCAGTTTCTCTCGTCTTTATGTTTACACACAGTCATAAAATTATGTGTATTTACATTGTATGTTGGATAATCTAAATACATGGAGGCCAAAAGAGAAAATGTACTTTTTCTTTCTTACATAGCTACAGTTGGTCAGAAAATGATTCATACCCCTTGAAGATTTAAATGTAAGCTAATCTTTTACTTTACCAGCAAGTGTCTTGTGACTGGAAGTAATTTTAAGAGCTTGATGTCGACTTAAATCTCTTTGGCTCATGAGAATAGGAATTCCAACTTTTGACATTCCATTTTATGGATGAAATATAAACAAAAACATATTGCTTTTTAGCACAAAAACCCAATTTACATTTATCAACTATCTTTTGAGAAATATCTGTCTGATTTTCCACCAGAATAAAACCAATTGGTTGAATTAAAAACATTTAAAATCTTAATATACAAGGTAAATGAATCATTTTGGGGCATAGTTGTATCCTCTGAAGTCAGGGAGCTTTGCTGGAAACGCTACTTACATGCTGATCTTTGCACACGTCTCTTACAAAAACGTAAACCACCTTCCTTCTTACTCAATCTTTATCATCTTTCTCTTTTTCCTCCTAGCTCATGGACCTTAAAGGTCAGATGATTTACGTCTCAGAGTCAAATGCCATCTTGTTCTTGGGTTCACCGTGTGTAGACAAGCTGGAGGAGCTAACGGGCTGCGGCCTCTACCTGTCAGACATTCCTATCCATAACGCTCTTCGGGACGTGGTCCTGGTTGGCGAGCAGGCCAAAGCCCAGGACGGTTTGAAGAAGAGGCTGGGGAAAGCCAAGGCGGCCCTGGAGCACGCTCACCAGGCCCTGGAGGAGGAGAAAAAGAAGACGGTGGACCTCCTCTACTGCATCTTCCCTGGCAAAGTGGCACAGCAGCTGTGGCAGGGTGAAACAGTTCAGGCCAAGAAGTTTGATCAAGTTACAATGCTGTTCTCTGACATAGTGGGCTTCACGGCTGTTTGTGCGGTCTGCACACCGATGCAAGTGATCACCATGCTCAACGAGCTGTACACCAGGTTTGACCACCAGTGTGGAGAGCTGGACGTGTATAAGGTATGTTCAAGTAAGAGGATGTACTTTATTTTGTTTATTTTTTTGGATAAAACTCTTAATATGTTTATGTTTGTTTTGTAAGGTGTGGTAAAAAGCTGTAAGGAGAAATGTGATTAGGCATCACAGTACCGTTAACCTTACAGTGCAAAAATACATATTTTATGTTTTTAAGTAAAGTTAAACATAGCATAGTAATTGTTCATTTTTCTACAAGTTTTTTTTTTCAAACGAATGTAAACAAGAGAAAATAATTTCACTTTTCAGTCTGAAAATGATTATACTTACCTTTGAAAAATTTGTCCAGAAATGAATGTACATGTCTGTCTAAGTCTGTTGTTTCTTGTACAGTGGAAGTGTTACCCAGCTGATTGTCTCTTTTATTTCTTTTTTGTAACATTTTAATGTTTTGGAATATTATGCAAATATCAATTCCAGACACAAATAACGTGAGTAAATACAAAAAAGCAGTTTTCAAGTGATGATTACGGTATATAAATTAACCTAGTCTTTTCTGAAAAATTTATGGCCCTTAAACTTTACAACCTCCTGTTCCACCTGCACTCGCAACAAGTAATGGGCTTTTTCCATCTCTGCACAGTAATTTTGAGGATTGGGGCAATTCCTCCACTTGTGAAGCATTTTTACCAATTAACAGCCTCCTTAAAGTCAATCCAGAACATATAATTCAAATTCTAGAGCGGCTATTCCACTCAACAACTTTAATTTAGTTTTGTTTGTCAGCCATTTACAGGGTGAATGTGCTGTGGGGTGCTTTGGATAATTTCCCTGCTACATAAATTTGAGACAAACCTTTGTGTTCGTTTTGGTCAGCAGTTAGCCACAGCTTCCCAGTGTCTCTACTGTTGAATCACTGATCAAGTCTGCAGTAGTTTAGATACTCTGTGGTATTTTGTAACCTCCTCAATGGGTTCGTAAGAGTAATTTTGGCAGGCTGGTCACTGCTGGGAAACTTCCCCACTATGCCATGTTTTCTCCATTTAGGGATAATGGTTTTCCCTATGATTCATTGGAGCCCCAAACTCTTAGAAATGACTTTGTTACCCTTTCCAGACTGATGGATGTTAATAGCTTTGCTTTCCTACTGTTCCTCAACATCTTTGATCAGGACATACTGCTGCTTTTTGAGATACTTTAGGCTACTTCATGCTATTTAAGGGATATCATGGCTCTAAAAGTATATCAGTAATTTGGCCTTACCATGGCTTGCAAAATTGAACAGAAAATGTGGCTCAGCAGTCATTTCATGATTTAGCAAGTAAATGCAATTTGTTAATTCACAAAAGGCCAGGTTGGTTTAAATGGCTTTTATTTGAATGCAATTTATTAAAAATTTACTCTGATTATTTTTGTTTTATCTTAACCCTAACCCACTTAATTGGGAGAAAAGAAAAAAATAGATCAAATCTACTTTGACTAAAAGGTCAACTCTTAGTTTAGCTTTAACAACGGTAAAGTCTGCAGACGGCTTCTAACCTGGAGCAATGTTGGATAATGTAATCAAAGTGTCAGACAAGCAAAACAGAAAGAGAAGCACATTTGTCAAGTGTCTTGTAAAATGCAATGGTTTGAGGATGCTTAAGGCCCCTGTTTCCACTCTGCATATAACCCTAAAATAGTTTTGTCTAATCTTGGCCAAGTAGTTAAAGACCAGATTTATACAAAGGACAAGAAGAAAAGACAGAAGTAACATTTGACTTTTTAGAATTTCTAAGGTACTGTTATTTGTAAAAGTTTTGCTTTTGACTGTATTCCGACCTTTTCTTTTTTTTTTTTACACAAAAAGCTATGGTTTTGATGAGCAGCCACTTGACATTAATCATTGTGTTTAAGCTACATTGTCTTCATTTCAACATTATTTTCCGAAATAGCTTGAATGGCTTGAGGAGGAGGGGGGGGGGGGGGGGGGGGGGGGGTGTTAAAAAAACAAACAAAAAAAAATTTTGAAAAAAAAATTTTTAATAAACATTTTGAAGACACAAAAAAAACAGTGAGGGGGTG
>CAEGAF010162047.1:0-60981 GCA_903067075.1 Micropoecilia bifurca | reverse complement strand
TCTCAAAAATTGGTTCTTTGAAATTAAACTTTGTTGTCTTGGTTTTAGTATATGCTTCATATAAACTTACCAGATATAGTTATATATTTGTGCCTGATACTTAGTGTCATAGTTGGAGCAACAAGCAAACTTTTCAGGGTTTTCAAGACTTCTGGTCAACTGTAGAACTTGTATTAAACTGCTGACTGTAATAAATAAATAAATCAGTTTTTGCACTGGTGATTTATTCAGGCTTCAGCCTCTCAAGTAACACACCAGGTTTGGAAAATAACATTTAGCTAAACATATAAATGTTGCCAACCAACGTGACACGTTTACTCCAATAGCATGCTTTGCAAATATGAATACAATTATGGCACAAAAGACAAGGAGGTGATTCTGCAGCAGAAATAAACACTGCTTGTAGGTTAGTTTTGGAGGAATTCTCAAACTGAAACTTTATTTTATCAGGAACTAATTTGTCTGCGTGAAATAATTTTAAAGTCTTTCATCGGTGGAGAAAACATCTGCCATGTTCCCCCCTCATCTCAAGCAGAACCCAATCAGCAGTGCAGTCGTTGTTGGTAACAAATGAAACTTTTCATTATTTTCCTTGTGTACAGTGTATGATTCATCTGTAATAATAGATTCTGGCATGGAGGCTGGAATACAAACACTCTGTTCAGGAACTTCCCTGGGAAACACACCTCCTTCGGTAGGTGACATCATTTCCTGTCTCGTGTGATAACATGTGAAACATGCCGTGGAAGGGTGGAGATATTAAGCATCCGATGAAACATATGGAAGCAGACGTGTGTGTCCCTGAGACCTCGCTCAGGGAGAAACATTTGGCAGACAATAATTAAAACCGCCTCAAGAAAACGATAACACGTCGTTTTCACACACAAACGTGACCGGCTGTTAAAGGGGATACATATTAACACTTGGAAACTGAAGAAGATCGTGATGCAGTGCTGTCATCATGAGACTGCCAGGCACCTAGTGATGCCTGGTGCAAAAAGGACTTATTTTTTTAGTAATGTAATGCATGTGATGTTAGTGTGATTATCATTACTTACTGTGTGGCTTCACAGTGTTGCACAGAAAGAAGGTGTTGGGTCTGAATCTCATCAGTGTCTTTTCACTGTGACATTTGCATGAATCTCTGGGTTTTTTTTGGGGGGGGGGGGGTGTCCTCCAGCTTCGTCCCATTTTGCAAAAACATGCATGATTAAATGATTGGACTGTTTTCTGCACCCGCCTAATCCTCGCAAGTTCAGAGTGGGGTGGTGATGAGTGTGTGTAGAAAAAAGGGCCGTCACATCAATTAGGAAGAGTCCCACGATAAAACTGGAGTAGCTACAGATATCCACAACTCAGGTGGAAGAATCTGTTTTGCACTACAAAACTCAATCCTTTCTGGAAGAATGACTAGCCAGCGTTCAAAGTTTCGTTCGACTCGTACGGAACTTCCTTTACCGCAGGCCAAAACAGGAAACAGCAAATGTATCAGAAGTTCCTCTGTTCAGATGAATAAAAAAATTATTTTCATCTTGCAAAATGAATCTGTGTTTGGTGAAAAGCTAACAGGCATTTAAAAATTCACTTGGTGACACATATAGGTGGTAGCATCATGCTGAGGTAAAACAACAGTTTCTAGATTTTCATCCCATAGGAGTTTTGAAAATAATCTACAGTTTTCTTCCATGTCAAGATTGTGTTGGCCTTTCAGAATGAAGTTTGAGTTTGCAGTGTGACGAAATGAGAAAAACATATTCAGGGATTAATCCTTTTTTGGATGTTGTTGGAAGCAGATTGTGAGAAGTTGCTCAGTTTACAGAAACAGAGCTGGCAAACTAGTGTCAGGATTCTGCCATATTAATGCACAAATGTGACACAACTACTGATGTACTGAGCAACATGTACAATGATAAACCAGCTTTCTCAACTTCCATTAATCACACCTGAATCAAAGAACTATAGATGGCACATGATGTGTGGCAAGCAGCAAAATTATAAAGAAAAGAGGGAGAGAAGAAGAGATGGGAGTTGTGAGGACAGTGGGTGTGTCTTGCTTTGGACATTCCCTCCCTCCATCACATAGTTATAGATGGAGCAGAAGCAGCTTGCAGCATCCACACCTCCTGGTCCTGAGAGCGCCACTCGTGCCGAGAGCATCCAAAGAACTCAGAAAAGCCACCTGGATTCCTGCGGCTGAAGCGTAAACTTCTCACAGCGTCTGTCTTTTGGAGTCAACCCCTGATCTCATTCGTATCGCAGCAGGCCGTTTCCACCAGAGACTGATAAAGATGCCGCAGCAGCACTCAGACTGCTTTCTGCTCCTTTTCCTCACGGCTTTCCTCATCGGGATGGCTCTGCCTCTTCCATCAACTTCCCACAGGCACAGGGGTGAGTGAGAGCTGCACCGGTTTCGTCATGTGACTCATCTGCATCGGGGGACGCACATGATGTGATGAATTTGATGCATCTGTCTTGGTTCTCATGAACTTCTTGAGCAGCAAATGTCCATCTGCTGCCTAAGACGAATGCAAAAGGAATGCAGAAAAATTGATGATGTTTGCAAACATTAAAGGTATGCATAGAGAAATAAATGATAATTTCAATGTAAATATTACACGTAGCCATATTTAGACGAGCAAAAACAAAGATGACCTGTTTGTAAGTCATGCATAGTTGTTTGATTGTCATCTTTCCAAACCAAAAACAGAAAAAAAGTGGATTTGATTCAGTGTTATGATTCTCTTAAATGCTGCCAAGCTCAATTTCCAAAGGAGAAACAATTTAAAGTATGTAATTAAACCACTTTGATAAAAGTATTATTACAGTATATTTTGGACAGTTGAATCTAATTGATCCACTTTCTTTTATCCCGCATTTAAATCAGAGTGAATAGTTTCCATGTTAGTGGTCAATTGACATGTGAAACAAACTAGTTTGATTGCTTTTCTTGGAACAAATCTCACCCATGTTTGCATCTTAGGTTTGTTTTGTTTCATAATAATTTTGAAAGCTGTGATCTTTATTGTGAGTTGATTTTTTTCTATAATGAAATAAACCTGACAGGAAGACACAAATAGTTTTAACAAAATAACCATGACTGAGCGATTTTTAACACATTCATCTAAAGTAGATCAAAGTGTTTATGAACTCGTATTACGTTTCCCAGGATTACAAATAAAAGGTGTCATGGCTGCTTTTCAAAATGAGAAAGACAACAGAACATACAATACACATAAAGTGTGTTGATCTTCATATAATCAAGACATTTCCACAAAAATGTACCTACTTTACTGATTAGTCACAGCGCCAATTTAAAAGCTTAAAGCAACGAGTGAGATTAAATTTTTTGGTAACAAATACTGAAGTCGGGTCTGGCAAGAAACAAAGACTAAATAAAGGCTACTGCCACACATGGTGGATGATCTGTGATGCTGTGGGTTTTGTTTCTTTGCTAAACGCTATGCAATGCGACACAGAGTGGTTTGAAACTTTGAAATATCATGAGACTTTTAGACAGAAATCTCTTTCAGAAAACAGGTAAAACTGGTCAGAGGATCAAAACAGAAGTAGATCACCAAACACACACCAGGTCTCATTACCATCTCGGTCCCAGAGCTAAAAGTTGGGGAAATCCTCTGAGGCGAGTTGAAGAGAGGAGAGCATAAAACAGGACAAGGAGTCAGGATGATTTAGCAAGATCGTGCAAAGAGGATAATCAAACGTCCTCCTGTCTGTACACTCCCACCTCGACAAGCATTACAGAGGAAGACTAAGTGCTACCTGTCCTGCTGGGAAGAGGGAGTCATAGAAGATATGGATGCTAATAATTCACACTTGTAAATAAATGTGCCCAATCTACTGGCTAATCTCAGAGGTGTTAGTATTTTTGGAAGGCGCTGACATATAGCTGTGGGTAAATATGATTAAACTTTCAGTCTGTCTTTAACAAATAAAAGCTTTTTCAGCTTTTATGTTCTATTTCTTGTGCTTTATTTTACATGCTAGTAATTAAGTAAGTTAAAAAGTTTTTTGTTTTTTTTGCAGTAGTTGGAAAAGGAACCCAAGCATGAAACATAAGAACATCAAAAGTGCATTACAGCTTATTAAACCTTCTCAGCCTGATTAGGATTCTTGCTACATTCTTGGAAAGGAGATGAAGTTTCCACAAATGTTTTCCATATTGTCTCATTGTCCCCTTACTGTAGTTTTTCAGCTCTCACATGTGAATTCTTGTGATAATGATTTCCATTTCCAGCTCTGTTCTCTGCAGCCCTTTAAAGGCATTATTGGCAGAAGGACTGATTCTAGCTGAGGTGGTACAAAGCAGTCAGAACAGCTGACTAAATTTTGCTGGTGTTTTTTCTGGCTGCTGGACACAAGAAGTTTTTTTCTGTTGTTGCTCTCTAGCCAGAGTCAAATGTCTTTGCCTTTGAACCTAACAGTAAAGACATTATTGTTAAAGTATTGTGAATTTTGGGCTGCATAGCACTGGTGCCTGGCAGCAAGGCGGTCCTGGGTTTGAATCTCAGCTTGCTGTCTTTCTGCATGGATTTTGCTTGTCCTCTCTGTGTGGATGTATTGGTTCTCTCTGGGTACTCCGGCTTCCTCCGCAGTCCAAAAACATGTTAGGTTGACTGGCTTCTCTTTTCCATCTAATCTAAATGTGCATGCCAGTTCCAGTACTTAGAATAATAAATACATTTTTACAAAATAGTGAAACAAACTTGAAGAAGAAACACACTTTAAATCTCACAATTTAGCCATTCTTCATTATGTAACAGCTCAATCCACTATAAAAGAGAATCCACTATGAAAATCACCCCACAGCATGGTGCAGCTCCCACCATGTTTCACTGGAGGCCTGCAAAATAAACCCTTCAAAACCAGCACTTACAGTAGAACAAGTGCATAGGCGACTGCAGCTGAATGTGAAGAGTTTGTCTGAACGTTGTGGGTTCAGTTCCAGATTCCTGCTGCCATTGAGCAAGAAATTTGTCATCAATTTGCCTATCAAGCTGCATGTCACTGCATGTCAGTGTACAAATGTGTTTGTGAGCGCAAATGGGTGTTATAACACCACTGAGCAGACAGATACCTAGAGAAGGACTATAAATCCTGTGACATAATATTTGTATTAAAATAGGATAAATTGAAAATATTATTTCTCAAGTGGAATTAAAATGAACAGACCTATGAAGAAACTGCTCCATGCCGTAATTATTTTTCAGAAAGTTACTCAAAGAAATGCACTCAGTTACCACACAACACCTCTGAAGCATCACTGTGATTGCAATGGCTTTATTTAATTAGTTTAAACACATATCTGCATCTTAATGAGTTTCTTCACCAGTAAAAATTAAAATGAAAATCTCAACATTTGTTGCACCTTGAACTTCAAGTTCAAGGTGCAACAAAGCATCAGTCTAGTTGGTTAAAACAAGATAATTGTGCAGGTGGGAATTTGTGTCCGTCCCCCTTTAATTTAAGACCCCTAAATCAAATCAAATTGGCACCACCTACTAGTAACACAAGTGCTCTTTTTAAGTAATTTAAACCAAGCATAAATAGATCTGTTATAACACCACACATCATTTTAAACACACCATGCCTACAGTGAAACATGGTGGTGGCTGCATCATGCTGTGGGGTGTGTTTCAAAGAGGACTCTCCCTGTCCACTATGATTGAGCTGTCGCATAAGGAAGAATAGCTAAATTGTGTCTAAATTTCCTTAAGCTTGCCCTCCACATCTATGTAAACAAAATCTCAGCAAAATATGTTTAAGGCTGTGGTTTTATGGTGAAAGAAGGTAAAAAAAAAAACATTTTGCAGAGAATGACTGACAAAATCCACAAACTACAGAGTCATGCCAGACAAAGCAGAATCTCTTGTCATCACCAGACTAATAAAGTGGCGAGTCTGGCATGAGAGATGAAAGCACGAGATTCATTATTCGGAAAGTTGAGGCGGGATCAGGTCAAAGGTACGATGACACATGTAGGTCGGCGGCAACGGAGTGAAGAAGGAGAAGGATGAAGCAGCCATACGAGGGAAAGAAGAAACAGCTGCTGCTCATACAGCTGAGTCTGACACTGAGGTGGTGATGTAGTGAGAGAGGAGAGACCCACATGGGAGCAGCATGACTGCTTGGGGTAAAATATGAAAATCCAAGGCACGACTTGCTGCAGCCAGGATTTTAAGGTGATGCCTGCATCGAGGCCCAGATATGCGATTATTGATGGATGTGGCCAGAGAGACATGTGCCGGGTTACAGGAGATATTCTTAGCGCTGAATTACACCCGTCTCCAGTTATTCCCATTACAGCTTATGTAGGTCAGGTCTGGTGTCGTTAAATCAGCCGCTAAATTATTTCAAAACCTCCCCCGTCTGACTGACGTGAGGTTCTGAGGGATTTTCCCTCTTCATTTCCTTAACTGGACGGAATCGCTGCACCAAACAACACAGTCAAACATCTGTCTTTATCTTCACAGCGAGGAGATCCAAGTTTTCCTTCACCTCCTCACTTCCAACACAGAGACCTGAGTCTGTGCGGTGCTGAGGCGCGTCTCTCCATGACTGAACCCTGCAGCTAAATAAAGGCTGGGTACAAATGTGTATCTACAACATTTTTCATATTTTTTCACGTCAACCACAAACATTGACTTATTCAATTGGAATTTTCTTCGGACCAACACAAAATGACATATGTTTCTACTTGTAAAGTAGAAAAAACCGCTGCCATCATCAACATAAGGATATTTTTTTTTTCAGATTGCAAACTTTTTTTCCCATCACAAATAACATTTTGCATTTTTAGAATTTAGCACACCTCAGTCAACACAACCCTTTTCTGCAGGTACAGCTGTAGGTTTTATTGAATATGCCAATAACACATCAGACAAAAAACAAAAAAGTCCAGTTTTTAGCTTAGGCTCTGTTTATTCAAATATATTAGGCTCAGTGAGATTGGGTAGGTAACATCCTTTAATATTAGCTTTCAAATCTTGCCACAGATCCCTAGCTCTATTTATGTTTGGACTTTGACTGGGCCATTGTAACACGTGAATGTTCTTTGCCAGATGTAACTCTGCTGGAAAATGAACCTCTGCTCCATTTTCCTTAACTTATCTCCATCAAACCTCCCATCAGGTTTAATGAATTTCCTTATCCAATCTCAAAATAAGCATTTATACATCATAATACTGCCACCACCATTTATTATGGTGAGATAATCATCAGTGAACTAATGTTTTCCATTAAACCTCTGAGATTTTCAATGCATTATTTTTCCTGTGTCATGAATGGCGGATGAGAAAGGCTAACCCTGGTAGCAACTGAACAGGAAACGACTGCTTAGAGAGCTGACTCCGACATAGGACTTCACAGTTCTACTATGACGACTTACTATAGTTTAACCGACTCAGGACTTCACAGTTCTACTGAATGGCTAACTAACACAGGCTGGTACTAAGACCTTGACAAACGACATACCACAAGAATCCGACAAGAGACAAAGACAACAGGTGGTACTAAATACACAGGGAGGGTAATCAAGGAATGAGACACCTGGGAAGCAATCAATGGGGACGACGCATAAACAACAGACTCAGAACAGAAACTGAACACAGAAAAACCTTAAAAATAAATACACAGAAACACGATCATGACAACCTGCTGTCTCTCAGTTATGCCCCATTTCGTTAATATCTACTCCTTAAAATATCAGCATGCTGGCCGAAAGGTGAAGCTTTTGACAGGTTGTCACAGGACAAATCCAGTGTGTATATCTTCTGGATATCAGAATTAGTTTAAGTTTAGAATTAGCTGGCAGTCTTTCCTCAGTGTGTCAATTCTTTTGAGTCTCTCATCCTAAGAGACAGTCCCTGTTGGGTTTTAATGGAAAAAAAACCCAAAAACAAAATTGATGACTGTGGGGGAACAAAATGAATTCAGTGTTGATTGGAAACTAACCATGATGGAGTTTTTCAAATCCAGGGCTTCCCCCTCTCTCGCTGTCAGTGCCTGAGCTGGCGTCCTGCAGCGTCTGGCACCGCCGCTAATGCAAAGTTCCACTATTTCATTCAGAGCTGCGGCCCGAGCCAAGGACATGTGCTGAGGAGAGCACAGCGCCGGTCCTCACCCAGGCAAACACCCCATTGTTTAAAGAGCGGAGGTTTTAGGCAGGCACTCGGGATTTCCACCGCAAAATAATAATAAAACAAGATCAAAACAAATAGAAGCACAAGTGATGGAAATACAATTAACAAAATACCTTTAAGTATAAAACTCACCACTACACATCCAAGCCTTCCTGCGGGGTCATTGTTTTCCATGCGCTGCAGCCAGCTCTCGGTTATAACTCTCACCCCTTGTCAAATCCAGTTTGTCTCAGTGCTCGGGTTTTCAGCAGCACATCTGGTATGAAGTGACAGTTTTTCTATCGCAGGCAAAAAAAAGTGGCAAAGGAGACTTACTCTTTCTCGTTTTGTGCCAGTAATGATGGGGGATTCAGGTCAATTTATTGTCCATACTGAATGGAAGTGTGCACATAATGCTAAGGTGACTGTGTTGTTAGAAGTAACAGTCTGCTTCTTGATATTTCTGAATCAGAGTCTGGTTCATGTATTAACAACCATGAACCTGTACATGATGTTTTCAGTAAGGGCTCGTTTCATGCTCGGTCAAAACTTTATTAGCTACAAACATTCAACCTGTTAGCATTCCTGTGTCTCCAGAATGTTACCAAAAGCAACGTTTTGTCCCTTGGAGGACGGTAGAGACATTATTGTCCTGCTGCAGTGGGACTTGGGAGAGGCTGTTCTATAGATTATGAAGGAGGAGTTCTCAGACTTCATGTTCAAAGGTTCAAATCTGATTTCTAGATTGGGTTGATTTAAAACCTCCCTGCTTGTAGCCATTAGCTTTGCATTCTGTGCTTGATAATGGAGCTCATAATTGTTTTGGCATTGGTCCCTGGTCTCCCCTGAGCTACGCCTCAGCTGAGTGGACTGGGCCCAGACTGACTGACTGTTCAGTCACGATTTGTCTTCCAGACTTTGGGAATCTCTGATGCGCTGTGTGGTGTTTCCTGACTCTGCTTCTTCTGGCACATCTCACCTTCACATGATAGGAAAACATGTGTGGGACGTCTGACAGATTCAGTAGCTTCACCTGGTTTTGTTGCTTCCAAAAACATTCATGTTAAAGTAATCGTTCTCCCTAAAGTCATGTGTTCATGGTGATCTGTCAAGTTTATGTCTCTGTTGTTGTATGTCATTACATGAATGCTGTGAAAATGGACGTCCCTTTACAGATTTCTTCAAACTAATTTCAATAACAGACAGAGATCATCTGAGCGAACATGAAAAGCCAAAAGGGCACTTTGTGAAAATGTAATATGGCCCCGTGCTGTTATTTTTCAACGATTATTCTCACCAGCCAAACTCAGTCCTGATTTATGCCAGACATTTAACATCAAGAAATCACCTGTAAAAACTTGTCTGGCAACGGGAAGTTGGCTAAAACTTGCACATGATGCTCTGATCCAAAGAAATTCAAGATTCAAGGCCACTGTTTTCTGTCAGTCTTGAAAAGTAAATAAAATAAAAAAAACGTTTGTAATCCTTGAGGACTGAAGTGAACCACAGTAGGAGTCATCAGGGGGAAATGAAGAAGAACTAAAACAGAGCTAAACCTCCCCAGGTGTGGCCATCCCTTCGAAAATTAACCTGGTAGCTTATTGATGGGTTATTCAGCTGGATGAGTCATTGATGCACTGAATCATTCGACCCACTTAAGATTACTGTTTATAACTGAATAGTGTGAAGATTATTCAATGATTCAATGAACAAAAACGACTTCAGTCAGAGAGTTTGAGGGGGAAGCTGCTACTTACCAAAGAGGTCTGTCTCGTTTTTCCCAAATGACACCTCGGTGAGCCCCGACCGATATGTGAGGGAAAATGTATTATGTACGGATGAGGAAATGTAAATGGAACTTTTTGAAAGGTGTGTATCCTGCTTCATCTGGAATAAAACTGTTATTTTTCAAAGATAACGTCATACAGAGACAGATACAGTTTTCCTGGACAGCTTTCTTTACCTGATGTAACCATCCATTCTGCTCCCAAGTGTACTTATCATTTAATTGCCCTGACAAAGTGAACATAAAATAAGACAGTAGGATTTTTAGGTTTCCGTCCAGCTTAAATCCGTTCTCTAGTTCCTGTCATCGTCTGACATCTGCTCGCATATTCTTCTTATTTGTACTTTCTTTGAATAAGTCATTTTCAGCAGAAATGTGGTGTAATTCTGTTTCTGTCACCTCATGATATTTCATTCAGCTCTACATGAGAGTAACGCTTCTACTCTCACCTCATATTTTAAAAGCAAGTATTTATTTCACCTTCAAGAAGATTTCATCGCACCAGTTTTACTCCCAAGCTCATCATCTGCATGTCTCAAGTTGTGATGGTGAAATCAGGATGATTTGATTTTAAACTGAATATCCTTCTTTATCTCTACACGTAGCATGAGTGATTGTCTTACTGTCTGAGGAATCTGGCAACATGAGCTCTTATTTCTCATGTACTTGCAGCTGCTTTGGCTGTGAGTGATAAAATGCAGAAGAACTTAAGTTTTAAGAATATAACTTTAAAGCAGCTTCCTTCTCCTGCATTCTTAAAGTTATGGTTTATTGTTCTTGGTATTTATGTGTGTAGATTATTTGTGTGTGTTGTGATTTTGGAAAATGACCTGCCAGTTTGTGGAATAATAAACCCCGTTAACGTTAGCTCATAGAACAGCTATCTTGAAAGTTAATGGAAAGTTCCAGAAAAGGTCATGGAAAGTTTTGGAAAATGCATATTACTGAAACGCAGTTGGTAAGTTCTAAAAGTTATTTATACTTTCAGGGAAATACCTAGTAGGAAAAAATTGAGAAATTCTGTAAAGTTCTTGACTAAGTCAGAGAAAGCATCTGTTAACTTCTGGAAAGTATTCCGGTAAATGTTTGAAATATGCAAATTCAAGAAATGCACAGGTTGTATTGGTACAATTTATCCTTCTGCCATGATATGTTGTTTTTATTGCTCATTCAATAGTTTTCAATATAAAAAAGGTTTGTCTTAAAGTGTTTATAGTTGATCTGATCAATGGTTTCCCTCCTGCCTCAACAGTGAGACGTCAGAATATGAAAGTCCGCATCAGCGCCTCAGGAGACACCATCGTGATGAAGTTCCTGCATCCTAACACCGACACCAAGCTTGAGGGCTACATCCTGGGATACGGCAGCAGCATGTTCTCCAAACAGTTCATCCAGCTGCCTGAGAACGGACAGCCGTACGAGACTGAGTTTGGTAAGACTGGAGGGGTGTTTGTCCACAATCAAGTAATCTGCCTGGATTGTTTGACTGTAAGCTAAAAGAGTGAATTATGTCTACGGAGCCTACGGAGCACATTCACACCCAACCTTGCATTTCCCTTGTGGTTAGATGCTGAACCAAAGTACCTTGTAGCTGTCCAGCCAATCCCAGCCAATGAGGTGAAAAAGCAGTGCAAAGGTTTGTGTTTAAAACAAACAAACAAACAAAAAAAGAATCATCACCAAAACTACACAGCAAGATTTATTTCCAAGCTAAATCTGAGTGATTTAAGAGTAAAAGTAAAATCCTGCTTTGTTTTTTCAGGTAAAGTGGAACTGCAAAAACCTCTACATTTAGTCATCGGGTCTGTGACGCCCACCTCTGTCCTCCTCTCCTGGGGGATGCTGCTGAAAACACCCTTTGAAGGGAATGTCATGAATGACTGCTTAGAAGATGGGTGAGTGTAGATAAAGTTTATTTTCTAAAACGCACCGTGACACGCAGACGCCCGTTCATAAACAGATGCACACAACACATAAATCTAACCAAAACTGGTCGTCCATTATATATTTTTTATTATAAAAATAATGCATCAGTCTCAAAGGAAAAATTGACAAAGTAGTGACGATTAAATAAAAATATTTAACATAAAATAAGTGACTACACACATCGCCTCCTTTTTTATAAGTACAGCAAACGGTTTAAAATCGACCCTGTGTGGCTTCTAGAGAACAGGGCAGATAACTCTTAAATTGCATACCTCATGTGAGAGTTGTCCCTTTTTCCAAGGAAGAGAGAAAATAAACATCTGCATATCTTCTACATCTTGACTTTCTCTTGGAATACTTTACGTGAACCTTATAAGTAATTTGGATGTGTTTGAGTGAAAACAATCCACGGTAAGTGTGATGGAGATGTCCTGGCCAGTTACAGTAAAAGACTCCCTGAAGTCTCTCCGGTTACCTATCATTGGATCCAGAGCAGCTGGGTGTTTGAGAGAGGAGTCCTCCCACACCACATGCAGCATGTGTAAAATATTTAGTCTAAAATTGGGAAAAGAAAACTGTACTGGTGTAATTCTCCTAGTAACATCTTCACATTCAAACGGAGGAAAGAATTAAAGGAAAAGTCTCTGCTGCAGTCAGAGAGTAGCATGACGTCACTAAGCAGCACAGAAAAGAATCTGTACAAAACTGTTAGTTTTAGTTCGTTCTTCATCAATTTATTCAAACGTCTTACTCTATACATTTACGAGTTCTGCTCTGTTCTCCTCTCAGACACTATACGGTTCGTTACCGTGAGAAGAACAGGAAGTGGAACTACCAGACCTGCCCGACGAGCGACACGGTCATTGACAATCTGAAGCCCCACGCCGTCTACGAGTTTGGAGTCCAGCCTAATTCTAAGGACGGCGCCGGAGCCTGGAGCAAACCTGTGCTTCACAACGTCAGCACCGCAGGCGTCCAGGGTATGTAGGATTTCTTTGTGCTGCTCAAGTACCTCAAAGTTAATCAGTTTTCAATAAGCATTCAATTCTTTTTTTTTCTTCTCAGTCCAGAAACAAAGACTCACCTGTGAGTCATATAGGCATGTAGAGGATCCGGAACTGAATGGATGAACCGATGTTGTGTCTAGTTTTACATTTACCTTAGGTGTTTTGTTATCCTGTTACAATAACCATTGCTGATCCATTTGATTTGTTTACGTTTTTTAAAGTTAACGGTTCTGGTGTTGGGCGGGTGGTGTCTCGCAGCAACATGCAGATTAGCAGTAAAAAATGACATAATGTGGACTGAATAACTGTTTGCACTGCTCTAGCTCATTACTTTGAGTTTTTGTAAAGTAGCATGACAAGGGTTCTGATTTGAATCTTTTTGTAATTAGCACTTTTATCTCTACTTATCAGTCTCACATTCCAAAATGTGAGACTTTTAAGTGTCTTGAGATGGGACACTGGTCCCATAACGTAGAGGGGGATCCCAACATTTCGACTTGTCACAGTTTTTTTTAGTTTTTTTTTTAGGTTTTTCTTTAATTTAATTTGATGAGGATATCACAAAATACATGGTGTAGCTGGTAATTACAGGTGGAAATGGGTTATGCACAGACTCATTCTATAAATTAAAATATTACTGAAAAACCCATTTATTTCAGGAACTCTCTCAATGAGTGAAACACCTTAGATAGATTAATTACACACAAATGGTTGTTTGGAAGCCTTTATTTCTGTTAATTTTGATAATTTTTCACTTACAAATAATGGAAATATGACAATTAAATTAGGATATTACACCAACATCAGACCAGTAAAGAACACATTTAATACAGACATGTGGGCTTATGTTTAATACCTGCCTGCTAAAGGTTATTTTCAAAAAGTGCTTTTAATCTGACAAATGGGCGTCATCTGAATGCATATTCTGGAGGTGACTGCTAATTATTAGATTAAATAAAGTATTTTTTGCTTCATGAAGTTGCAGTGTTATTACTGAATTGACTTCTTTTCTTTTTTGTGATTTTAGAAAAGGTCATCAGAAGAATCTTAAAGTATCCCATCAGCCCTGTGGTATGTAATAAACATGTTTTATACTCCTCCCAAAAAACAAATATTTTAGCATTTTCTTTTTAATATAGCCTTTTTTCTGAACTGACGCCAAATGGAGTTAGAAATCAGGCTCACCTCGTCTTCTGCAAATATTAAACAAATAAATGACATTTGAAAACTGGGTGTGCATGCTGAGCAGATGTTCTCGCTGTGGAGTCCGTGTTATAAACTTTAGTGAGCCCATGCTATTCTTGGGCTTGTTGGCTTGTTGATTTTCCATGGAACTGCTAAATGGAAATGACATCAGTGCAGCCACGACTAGCCAAGCCACAGAGCATAGTCTGTATCTCACTCTGCAGTACAAAGAGAGGAAATCAGCAGATAGGTCTAAGAGGACCACATAGTACTTTCTGTCATGTTGTGTGACTGGGCTCAGTGAGAGACCTCTGAACACTCTGCTTCTCTCCGGGGACTCGGAGTCTTGATAAGCTATGCACTGCAGACAAAGAGACAGTTGATCATAAATACTCACATACTGGTGTCTTTAAAAAAATATCGCTTCTTCTATCCTTTCTTTTCTTCAGAAAACCTTCACTCCTGCTCCTCCATCCTTCCAGTTTCCTCTTCAGCACGGTAAGCCAAGAGAAAAAAGTAGTGTTCTTAGGGTCTGAAACACTGAATGTTTAATCCATTGATGGTATCTCCTCTTTTATGCGTTTCTGTTTTGGGCCTTCTCCGTTTCCCTTCGTTTCTAGGCTGAGCTCTGATATTTGATTTGTTGTGTTGCGGACCAGATCATTTCCTCATGAATTACTTTTTCATGTGCGCTCTTTGCAGCAGATGGCTGCTAGATATTCCAAAGCATCATTAGGATGTTGACACACCTCTGAGTGCATTTTGGATGTTTTTAAGGTTTAATGTCTCATCGGGCAATCTCAAACCGATTCGATGACTCAAGTTCAACGACCTGTGAGAGCCGGACCATCTGTTGAAAGTTGCAGAATAACTTTGGCGAGTGATCATTTATCAATAAGATAGAAATATACAATTAAAGAATAAACTCAACTCTTTTGGCATGGCTTGTTTGCTTCAGTTAATCAGTCACGTCTAACGTTGTTTTAGAGCAGCCTTAATTAGCACTTCTTCCTCTAGAAACATTTTAAGACAGAGTGGGCTTGAGCTGCTATGAGGTTCTCGTTGCATGTTTACTCCTAGTAACGATAAAAAATCTAGCATGATGTAATTGCTTTTCTTTTGAAAATGGGAAAGCAGCAATTATTCTTTCTTCTGTAAGAGATGATATAATATATTGAATGATTACTTATGAGAAAACTATATGGGTGTTTTGATTTTGATGCATAGGTTTATGCACAAATGCAAAGTGAACACCCACTACACTGAGCAGTATCTTCAAGTGCTTATTGCAGAATATGTGATTGTGATGTATATTTTTTTCTGATTTTTGAACACTTTCAACTTGACTAATTGCTTTCCTAAAAGTTATAATGGCTCTTCTTCTGGGTTTTTTTGTAGTGTAAACCCATCTGAACTGGTCTGTCTTGCATATGACAGAATAGCTAGGAGCCAGCTGACTGGCAGTGTGCACCACTGGGGAGGAGAAGAGTCCTTCTGTGCTGCTTTTTTCTTCAAAAATCTAGTGAAAAGTCTCCATGCGTTTAGAGAAAAGGACTTCTTAGCATCTCATCAAAAGGGTTTTAAATCTGAGGAATTTAAAACCTGAGGAATGCTATGCTATGATGATAAATCATTGCGTTTTTGAAATCCTAACTTTTTAAAACCTTCGCATATCTCGATGCTGACAACCAGACCTTTCTTCACGGACATGAGTGATTGCCGGCATTTGTATATTCGTTTGCATGCAAAGGCATAAACATTGGGGCCAAAATTTGTAAAATTTGACACAGTTGAAACAAAAGGTGAGGCATATTGTCCAGAGACCTTCTGGACAATATGCAGAAGGTATCTGCATATTGTACCATCTGCATATTGTAAGGTAAATGCAGCTTCGTACCAGCTGCATTTTTAGCTGGTGCTTTTATTTGAGGACCTCAAACTTCAAACTTCAAACCTAAGCAGCTGACCGCCAGTGTCTTGATAGGAAAAGCTGAACATGATTTAGTGACTTAAAAGATTTTCCAGATACTTTAGCATATGATTATTCAAGCAGAAATTTGCGGTCACCAAGCCTGGCAGCATTTTAGTTGCAGTGTTTCAATTTTGTAGCATTAAACATTTTTGTAAGTATATTTGTCAGAATGTGCTTTACTACTCCACAGTTTATGCAAAGTAATTATGATGCAGTATTTTGCTGGTTTGGACTCATTAAATGCCGCGCAGGTCCTTAATGTAATACATTCTTCTCTCCCCCTGATTAACAATGTTCTGTGCTGTTTCTTTTTGTCCCTGTCAGCTTCTAAAAACAGGACGAGGACCAGAGTGTTCGCCTCCAGAATCAAAACCCCACAAACATCTCCTGGTAAAGACTTTTCTGGACCAATTCAGTGGTCAGAGACAACCCTGAGCATTTGAACTGACAATTTTTCTTTAATTCTGCATGTTTTTTTGCAGGAAATCCTAACTCACTGTTTGCTCTTTGTGCAGGGCATAACAAATATGTTTTTATGCAGGTCTACTAATGCTCACTGTATTTCTCAGCTCCTACAACAGCTGCTAAACAGAAAATTCTGCCAACACCTGGACCAAAACTACCTGTGATCAACAAGCAGCCTATCGGTAAAAAGCTCCTGTTGTTGTTTTTTTTTATATATATTTCATTCTCGCTGTTCTTATGGACAATTATAGGAATGATGACAGGCAAGAGGCTTATAGATGCTTTTGTTTTTGAAACAGTTGCTTGAACTGTCCTGTGAATCTGATTTGACTCTACTGAGTCATTTCAGCTGTGTGACGAAACAAAATTTACAGCATAAGCAAACTTCTGGTGTCACTCTCAATATTTTACTTTTTATACTGATTTATGTAGCATAAATTAAAAGTCATAATCTAAGCCTGCAAACTAGGTTTTTAACAATAACTGACAAAGAATGAGAGCTGCTTTCCTTCTGCATTTCCTGTATTCTTTATGTTCTACACTAACTTATATCTCAATGCTTCTTGTCCTTTTTTTAGGATCTACAGTTTAATGTTTGTAACTGATTTGTTTTCCTTTAGTAATTTGCAAGCAGTGGCAGTTTAATTTAGGCACAGTCAAAAAAAACTTCTCCATTTCTTCTGCCTCTAACACAGATTTTTTTTAATTTTTTGTTTTTTTTTATCTCATCAAAGGGATATTTTTGGACATCATAGACTACTTTTTCAATAGCCACTATTACTTGGTGCAATAAACATGCACTAAAAGCAACAACAATTACAGATTTTGCCCTGGAATGAAACAATTAATATCTGTGGGCACATATTAATACACAAAGTAGAATAAAACTTGAGCAATTATTCATCTATAAACCATCCAAAGTGGGCATATGTGTCATTGTTTTTAAACGTTTCTCAGTATATATTTAGGCTGCAAGCAATTTTTAAAACAAAACTTGGGAAAAATTTGGAAATATTTTATTTTACAGTCTTACTGGCCATTCTTTTTTAAGATCCACTTTGTGTTTCTCTGCTCTCCCTTCTTTCAACAAGGCCTACTTCTCACCAGGTGGCATAACCAAGAAGTGATCAGTGAGAAATTATTACTACCTCATATGTGTCAGACTAAAGGTTGACACATGAGCTTACTGAATTAATTTCAACTGCCTTTGTTGTTATTTTATTTTATTTCTTTTTACTAGGCCATCTCTGCCAGTGATCTTGTCATGCGTGTTTCAGCATGATATCTTGGCTATATTTTCTCTCTCAGTCACACACAAACCAGGAAGAGAGGAACCATCCAGACCTGTCTTTACTCCTTTCCCAGAGGCTCCTATGGCTCCAAAGGGCCACCCTGAAGGACTAGGTGAAGTTACCATAGCATCTGTGCCAGAATACCAAGGCAAACTGGAATACCACGAAGACCATACAAAAGAAATTCCCCCTCCTGAACTTAAAGCACAGACTGAACCAAACTCAAAGCACCTGCAGCTCCCACCCCAACCAACAGCCAAACCTCTCCAGATTACACTGAAACCACTTGATGAAAGCATGTCACAGCCACATACAACATCCCCGAGTGACTTCCAAACCAAACTAGAACCTCAAGTTACAATTCAGCCTGTGCAACAGACTGACTTAATTTCACAACCTAATAAAGAACCACATTTCCAATCAGTTCCTTGGACAACACCAATGATTCACTCTGAACCAAAGCCACGACCATCAGGCAAGACCAAGCCACAGAACGAGCAGCTAATCCAACTGCAAACAAAGACCCAGATCAAACTGCAAGCGCAACTTCAAACAACCACACTTCCCCTCCCGGTGTCGCATCACAAAACCACGCAGTCAGCGCCTCTGTACATACAGCATGAAGAACCGGCACCGACAGACGTCCGTCCCGAACGTCCACCTCATTCAGATACTAATTTGTTGTTTAAAAATCCACAAACCCCGTCACCACATTCACCAACGACACCCCAAACACAACCTCAGTTAATCCAACCAACACAGAAGCCCAAGGCAATACTTCACCAATCCAAGGCCACCCCACAAAATCAGCCCAAGGATCTGGGAAAAAAGCATCAGAAACCTACAAAAAGACCGAGAATTAAGAACCAGCGTGGTGTGGCAAATCTTCAATCACGCCCTCAGACACAGTTTCCAAGAAAGGATCCATTTCAACCCAAAGATCTACCAAAGGAGCATCAGCCAGGATTTCAGACTCAGCCTCAGACCAGGACCAGGACTGATCACTCCAAGGGTTCGTCAAGGAAGACAATTCATAGGGGTAAAGACCCATCGACAGCACAAATACTTCGTTCAAAAATAACACAATGAAGGGGGCATGCCAATCTATATGTTTTTGATTTATGATTATTATTTCTGATTAGATTTGTAACATCTCCAACTCATATGGAGACAACAAGATGAGATTTTAGCTATTCTAAATCAATATTTTTAACAACTCAAAGATGTAGCTGTTAGGTTAGGAAGAGCTGAAGCAAACCAAGTCAGCAGCTAGCTATTAGCCAGTCGGAGCATTCTTGGTGCGCTGACAAATTCTTTGTAGATCATTTATCACTCTGTGTACCAAGTGTCAAAAAATGCTGCAACAGAAACACATACTGGTAGCCAACCTGACACGAAGTCTTTGCAGGGTGTTTGCAATAGCAGGTCAGATAACTTCTCTTCTGGAGGACATGCAGATAAGAGCAGTAACCAGACACTGCTACTCGTGAGGTTTTAGGACATCTCCAACAGTGCTTGGGTTAGATCTAGGCTTATCTAGTACTTCTGTAGACTTGAACTGGGACTGTAGACTTCTACTTTTCAAAAATAGTTTCATAGTCCATGTACATAAATTTGCAAAGCAAAACTCTAAGCCAGGGGTTTTATATTTGGGCGTTTAGGGCTGGTGTTTTGCATTTTTTAAATGTGTCCTTTCATCAAAAATCCTGAGTCAAATAAGTAGTTCATTAGCAGGACTCTGGATAGCCTGACTGCACACTGAGGAGGCAATTCAGCCATTTCATTCAGAAGTGTTGGACCAGGGATACAGCTAAACGCTGAAGTCCACAAGTTTGCCGTTTCCCAAACCTGGTCCTCAAGGCACACTGACCCGCATGTTTTAGACGTTTCCCTGCTTCAACACACACATTCAGATGACTGCAGTTCAGCAGAAACCTGTTAAGCAGCCGTCAATTGAAATAATTTGTTACATATAAGTTGAAGATTTTTTTCTAAATGAAAAGCTGGTGGATATTAGTATTTGTCAATAAGAAACCCCCCCCAAAAAAAACTACTTTTATTTCACCGGAAACAACAGCCTTGTTTTCCTTTACGTTGTCTACAGAGACATTTCTTGCTAAACGGTAAACCGGTCATACACTGCAAATAGTTGCCCATACCAAACATTTCATTTACCAAAATTACTCTTGATTCAGACTGTATTTACTGGTGTGGATCTAGTCCATCTAAAAGTTGGAAATGTCTCCTAAAAACGACCTTTTCTTCCTTTGAGATGTGATTTAGATACTTTATCTCTGTGATGTGTGTTCTCATGGTTAGGCTTGCTCTTTGTTTTCCAAATCGTCTCATTACAAACACCCAGTGAGGTCACTCTGTCACTAGAACAAGCCGAATCAAGTATCCACACCTCGTTATGAAACTAACCGTTTGTGGGGTGTTTTTACACAAAGAAACAAAGGGTATGCCCCCTTTAGAATGTGTTACGATACATACCAATGTCATCCAACATAAATTAGTACGTTTTCTTTCATACAGCTCCTAGTCATCCAGAAGAGGGCAAACCTCTGTCAGGACCCGGCCTGGCCACAGAGAAGGCTGGTAGTTACAATCTTGGTAAAGTGCCATGCCAAGTTTATGTCTCATCACCATTTCAGCTTTTTTTTGTCACGTCGCGGAGCACTGTGTTTTCCCCCGCCTCCATCTCCATCCTGCCAGTCCACACACCCCACCCCATTGTCGTGAATGTTTCCATGTTTGTGTCCATTTGCAGCAAGGTTGTTTCACACTTGACCTCTCTTAACCACCCCAGTCTGGCAAGCTTTGGATCTTATTTAAATTTTTTTATTTTTTTTTGCCTTTCTGTCATTTCCTTCACTGTCCACGGGGCCATAATTGATTTTCACTTTAGCGATTTCAATATTTGTTGGAGTTTTCGTGCTTTAAGGTTGATCCTCTGTAATTTTCTCTCTGATCCTTTAGGTTCTGGCTCCAGCCGATCATCCACTGCTGAAGTTCCCCGTTCTCCCATTAGCTCATCGGTTCCCACAGGAGGACGAAATGCCACTGTGACTCGCAACCGCGATCCTTCTCATTCCAGTAATCCTGGTGTCAGATCGTTTTCTCCGTCCAAGACAGCCACCTCCTCTCACACTTCCAACACACCTGGCGGTAATGCTTGTTCCCCTTCTCCCCAAGCAGCTTCTTCATCTACAGCTGAGCACACAGAGGAAAAACAATCTCTTTTTCTATTTATTTAGCCGCACGAAACTGCTTTGAACCACTGACTCTCCTCTTGTCTTAATCTCTTCTGCTCCACCTTTTCTCGAAAATATAAGCGCTCCCTACACTCAACATGTGATTGATATACTTTTCTGAGCTCCTCTAGAACTGTCAAAGAGCTTGTGGTCATTAACATGATTTATGGTTTCTTTTTGTTCAAGTTGGAAGTCTGGCCACCACAACTGGCCTGGCCGCACCACATCTTACAGTCACTACGCCAAGTCCAACACTGTGCAGACATTACAGTTGCCACAGCTCTTACTCTCCTCTATTCTTGGGCTCTTTCTTCTCTGCAAGTTGTGGGCAATTGAGCAGAGAATGTAAAATTACAAGAACTTCAAGCTTTGACACCTTGGCTTTTCCATTTCTACATCCAGTAAAAAGAGACTGAAAGCACAAATCTATCAAGTTTTTTCAATTTGCCTTTTAATACCAGTAGAACACAAAGTATTTTCTCCCTTTTTTGACTTTCTTTTCACTTGTTTTTGTCATAACCAACATTTCTCTCCCTTCAGCAGCCAATGGGGCACATCATAGGGGCAATGCTCTTCCTAAACCTGACGCATGGTCAAGAGAAAAACCTGGTAAAGATACGCCTTGAAAATTACCAAAAGAGACAATCATATTCTGTCTGAGGGCCACGCTGATCTGTGCTTTTGCACCAGCTGTCTCATGCTTCGCTATTTCTCTGTTTGAGTCACCACCTATGTTTGTGTAGTCGCTGCTATTTAAACTTGACTGGGACTGAAGCCATTTATTATTTTAACCGAAACCCACTATTTACATGCACAATGGTAAAAAGACTCAAGCTTTTTTTTTCTTGGTCATTAAGTCAGATCACAGTTTTCCGTTTTAGTTTAGTAACAATTGCTAAAAGCCAGAATAATGAGAGAGAGGATTTTCACAAGATTTATTTTTGCCTATTTGAAATTCAGAAGTTTACATATTTTGATTACTTTGTCTCTAAACAGTTTGTGAAAGACTAGGCCATGTCACGTCTTTGTAAGCTTCTTATATCTGAGTCAAGTGGAGGCACATCTGGTGTAAGTATTTTAATGCAATACCAAAAAGGCACTGCTTTTTTATGCAACAACAACAAAAAAAGAAATCAACCAAGATATTAGGAAAAAAATTGTGGACCTCCACAATTTCCAGATGCCCAAAGATTAATCAAGTATATAAAGTCTGTTATCATGTGATAGTATGCTGGGGAATCAAGCAGATTGCTTCTGTGTTTGTGTTTTAGTGCTAACTGTGTACAGTAGTTCTAAAATAAAGATTAAAATAAATCTTGGGCACAAATCACTTGCCTTAAGCATAAAAGCAAGGCAGGTTTTGGAGCGGCCATCACAGAAACATGATCTTAAATTAAGATCATGTTAAGATTCTTAATCCCCTAATTTGTGAGCACATCTGAGAAGGTGTGTGGGCTTCAAACCTGACTCAGCAGCTCTGGTTCTGTCAGGGGGAACTGGACAAAACTGCAGCTAAATATTGTGAGAAACTTAGAAAAAAAAGCTTCAACATTCAACCCAAGTTACATGGAAATGTATGTAAACTTCTGACTTTGAAGAAAATGAAAGCACATTTGATGCAAAAAAATCTGTTTAACAAATGAAAATGAACAATGTAATCCCAACTGGTCTAAAAGAGAAAATGAATACTTGTTTTCAACTCTACTCTGGCCATTTTAGTGTCTTGACCACCTTTTATGATTATCCTGAAAATCTTTTGAAGACGTTTTAAAAAATAACCCTTTATTTGGTCAATCACATAGTTTCCATTCTGCCAGACAGGCTCTGGTAATTAGTTTTACTGAATTTAGCACATGAGTACAAATTGTGTTAATGGTTACGTCTTACCATTAATACAATTTGGAGCCGCACAGAGAGATTGTGCTTCAGTCCCGGATCGAATCACAGCTGGTGTGTGTTTTTGCTGGAAACTTGGGACAGTTTCAGAGGTCTTCAAGGAGTCGAAAGGCTCACTGGAAGCAGTTCTACAGAAAGAAAAGTTGTTTTTTTTTTTGTTTTTTCCCCCTGTAAGTCCTGCACATGCAAGCGACTGTTTACGCACTAAAAGTCTGGGCACCCAATTCCTTTAATATTAAAAGCAAACGTGTTCATCTTTTCAATTGAAAAGTTAAAGATTTCTAAATCCTCACTAAGACTTGCATTAAGAAATTTGTGCTTTTGGGAAATTAGTAGTTTGCTTTAGATTCTTAATGCTTTGCTTTAGTTTATTTATTTCAGTTTTTTTTTTTACATCTTTGAGTCCTCTTGGATCTACTGTGCTTCAGTCCTGTTTGGGAAATATATTTTGGTGTTGAAGCTACTATCGTTTAATCCAGAGCTTTTTTGTGTTTTGTTTCTTAAAGTTTTCAGTAAAATTGTTGGTCATGTTCGTTCGTGCATCAGCGCTTTGCCATCTTTGCTCCCCAGATTGACAGCATTACACACAAGTTACCCAAAACTTCATGCTTTTTTCTGATAGTTGCTATACAATGATTCTTAATGTGCCCAAATAAAATACATACAGCAACATGTTAATATCTTTTCATGTCAAAGACAATTGATAATATGTACAACAATCCCCCCAAAATATTATTTTAGTACCATATTTGTCCATATGAAGCAATTTTAAAGGCAACATTGCTTTAAATGTATTCAAAACTCTCTCCTTATTTTTGTGTATTGGTGTGTTTCATACCCACAAGAATATGCAAAGAATCTCTGTGTTTGGACTGAATGTGTGTTTTAGAGCTAACCAGAAAATGTGATCTTCTGAGAGAAGCCAGTGCTCCCATCATTGCTGCTGTTTTAGCTCTGAACCTAAAGTCTTTGACGCTTCACATGTCCAGTCCACTCATTCAGGGCCACCGCAAACCAAATACCATTTGCTCCAGAAACTGCATACCAGTTGCTACCACATACTATGGAGCTGTGTCACTGGCGTCACATTTTCTGAACCGCAGAGGCTACATTTTACCAGATTGATCATGGTATCGCACACCAAGATGCTTTTTTGACTGTGCTGGTTTTTGTTTGTTTCTGGGCTGGAATATAAATCGCTGCATCCAGACCATACGACTGGACGTCATATGCAAGCAGATGGTTACCGTCAGCTGAGAGCTGGCAAAATGCTTTCTCAGTTTTCGTCGATGTTAACAAACCTTTTGTCCTGGCAGTCAGTCGGCTGCAGAGAAGATGAAATAGATCCAAGAAAAATATGTAACTGGCCTCACTACATATTTTTGTATCTTGTCAACTTTCTGACATTTAATGAATCTCCAAGATAGGAAATGATAAGTTATGAAAGGAGTGCAGGCTCTTGAAGCAAATGTTCTCTTTGACTAATTTAGAACATGTAACATGTCAAGCACCCTTGTGGCTTTATGCCTTTTATGGGGTTCTGTACTTATTTGGTATAATTTTTCTCTTTAAAAAAAACAAACAAAACTACTCACTGACTTTAATGAGGCCAACATTTTTATTGTTGTACGTTTTCTGTGAAACCGGGGCTATTATTAATTTCTGGTTTGTTCTTCTGAGTCATGGTGAAAATGTGTTTACATTCTGTTTTATGGTTTTATAGCTTAAGGTAATTTTAATGGCTCAAAGTTTTACGGTGGTGCTTTGTCGTTATTTAATGCAAAGTAGCTTTTAATGTGCCTTGTGCCGGTTGCTTCCTTGTTGCTTCTTGTGTGTGTTGTGCACTTGTTTTTTTTTCCAGCTCAGAGTCTTTCCAAAGACTGTCCAAATGCACTCCTCTTTCCCTTCTTTAATCATTGTTGCACTTTTTAGACTTTAACAACACTTCTTTTCAGATTATCTGCGTTGGCCATCTGTTACTCTGCTTCCTTTGTGAGTTAAGCCTCAAACAAGCTCTTGTTTCCCACAATTTCCTGCAGTTCAGAGACCCCCTGTTCCTGGCAACAAGAGACCAAACCTGGTGGGGAAAACAAGTGATCACGGTGAGGACTTTAAAAAAAGTGTTTTTTTCATTTTGTTTTGTTCAAGCTCAAACTCCCCATGCATCGGGTTCAGAAAGGGACAGAAAGTGAAAAGCCTTACTGACTCTCTCCACAGTTCTTGTGATTTAACAACATGCAAAAATGACAAACAATGAACTCAGTTGTGTTTGATAATGTTTTGGACTCATGTTGCAGTAATATAAAAAAATTCCCTGCCCACTGGAATCAAAGATGCAATGCGTAAGGGGTAGTTGCATGATCTCCGAAGCTTTAAAGAGTGTCTTACGAAAGCATTTATAAGAATTAAATGTTTCCTCTTCCTCTTTTTTTTACTTTTCAGCTACTAACGCCAGCGTATTGTAATTTCACCAACATACAGTATCCTATAGCTATAAAGTGGAAGTGAAAGAATACATTGTTATTTTTCTTACCACCAAAAAATGTAAAAGTTTGCGTTTGCCAACCCGAAGCCGTAGTTTGTAAAACTTTTCCTTGCGATGAAAACAGTTATAGGTTTGCACATCTAGAGGCTCAAACATTTCCACTTTAGATATCTTCTTGGTTTAATATCTATACATCAATAAGAATAGATTAGGAGAGTCTGACAACACCAATTGTTATTCGTTCTCTGTTGAATTCAAGCCCAGACTTTGACTGGGCCATTTAAACATGCTTTGATTCAAACCCTTCCCTTATAGCTCAGCCTTTACATTTAGGGACACTCTCCTGCAGAAAGGTGAACTCCTTCCCAGCCTCTAACAGGTTTTCTTTCAAATTTGCCATATATTTTTGCTCCACCTATTTTCCCTCCAACTGTGATCAGCTTCTTTTTGGCGAAGAAAGTCATCTCCACAGCATGATGTTGCCACCTCCATATTACAGACACTGGAAGTCTTTAATTTACTTCATGTCTTCCACATGATTCCTCTTTGGTCTTTGAGATGTTGACCTGTAAGGAATGCTGAGCAAACATTGGGATCAGATGAGTAACAGGCTGCTTGTAAGGAGTCAGGACATCCCGACCTTTAAGGTGTGCAACCAGAGCAATGCAGTGTGTTGTTGAAAAGTGCCATAATTGAGCTGGTTTGAAAATGTATCAGTGTCAGCAGAAAAGAGAGAGAAGTTACTGTAAAACAAAGCTTTGGAAGAGAACTGTATTTAAAACAAGAGGCTGGTAGAATAGTCCAGATTTGAACTCAAGAAAGAGTAGAATTACTTCTCCATGTTTTTACTCAAGTAAAGGTAAATGGTAGCCTTGCAAGAAGTCACTTCAGTAAAAAGAAAAAAAAACAATTGGTAAAAAGGCTACTTACTTATGCGATCAAAACACCAATCATTTAAAATTGGTATTTCAAAAATCAAAATTAAACTAATTCATATAAATGACATAATTACAAAATAACAAAATCAGGAAAAGGGGGGAAAAAATCCAATTCAGTTTCTTTTAATATTAAACTTTAACAAAGACTGCAGATGTGTGTCTCCATCAGGTGAATTTTTGACTAAAACAAACTTGTTCTTCTTTCTGTGAATTTATTCAGTGGGTTGAGTATCGAGAAATTTTACTCAAGTAAGAGTAGCGATACTTGTGTTTACATTACTCAAGTAAAAGTATAAAGTACAGAATAGCAAAAAAATACTCCCAGAAGTACTTTTTATCAAAAGGTTATTCAAGTAAATGTAACTAGTTACTGCCCAACTCTGTTTAAAACCAAGAGCTGCTTAACGTTATTTATATTTTATTGCTGAAAACACCTGTTGCAGTTTAGAGATTAAGATGTCCTCCTGAAAGTTGGAGAGGTTTTGTAGCAGATCATAAAAAGTTTAAATGCTGGTATGTGAATGCGGTTTTTCATGTATTTGGAAATCATATCAAGAAGTGTGAGGCTTATTTCCTCTAAGAATCGCTTTGCTTTACAGGCAAACAGAAGTCGAGTAAGTTTGTCTGACATCAGGTCCGATACACAATATTCTCTCGCCACATTTGGAAAGCCTAGTCAATATAGCCACTGATCTGTAATCTCTCGGGTCCTACGCAGAAGACTTTACTTTTTTAGGTGGGATTGGAATTATTGTGAAGACTTTCTATTATCAGATGAAGCGAGAGTCCAAAAGGCGATGGGACAGTCTGGTGACGACTCCACGTTCCTGAGTGGAGCAGAGATTGGCTCTGCGCGAGATGGCAGTCACCAGCTGTTCATGGATAGTGAGAACCTGGAGATTGAGTTGGAGGAGTCTGGGTGGTTGATGTGTTGCCAATATCAAAAGTTTTAACCCCTCTGTGAGAGATGTACTTTGAAAACATAGGTTTTATGACTGTCCTCTTGTCTTGTCCTTTGATTTTGCTCCTCCAGGTAGAAAAAAAATTATTTTCAGTCTTTTCTTAAAGATACTGGCTGAACTTAAATTACAATCAGCCTCAGACACTAACAGCAGTTATTCCCACTGACATTCACTCCTTAAATGACCCAAAGTTCAGGTTTTTACCGGAGTCCAAACCACAGTATGTCTCTAAATAATGCGCAGTTTGAAACTACCCTCTCTTGAAGTAGTTTTCAAATAAGTGTTAGCTGATGGAAACAAGGCATTTATCTTCAAATCACAGTTCCTGTTGGTCATTTTGCTGTGCCTACAGGGCAACAAAGCAAGTGTAACTGGGTTTGGTTTTAATCGATCTACGCACGCTTTGTTTCAGAAGAAAATTTCAACCAGGTATCTTCCTCAAGGCGTCCGAGGGGCCATGACTCAACACTTTATCTTTTCGTCCCAGGAATGGGCCGCTGATTGGCTCACCATTGGCGGCCAGAGCAGATGGCTCACAACTGTGCATGGCTGCGAGTGACATGACGTGGGAGAAAAACTGACTTGTTTTCCTCTTGCTGCACTCTGTCTTCAGATAAACCTATGGATCTGAAGCAAAGAGGCAAGGAGTCCACCTTAAAGTCATTCCTACCAGTCACACCGAAGCCAAAGCCCAAACACCAGCAGCAGACGACGACCACAGTGGTCCCAGTAGTTAACAGTAAGCGCTACTTCGGTTTTTTTAAACGATTCGCATGAGCCGTAGCATGTTCAAAACACAATCCAGAGTTTCAAGTTTGCCCATTTAAACATAGCCATGAGAGACAGAAAAAAAGAAACACATTTTAATTTTGGAGATTTGAGAGTAGACCATAGCAGGTGTTGTGCTGGGTGGTTGCAGACAAAGGCCAAGGCTGTAAAATAGGAGGACACAAAGAGCTGCCAGGGACTGCTGGCTGACCCCAACTAACCCCACCTCCCATCTGTTGTTGCCTTCCTAGGCAGTCGTTATGAGCTAAATGAAAACTCCTCCATATTCAGCTCCATGCCTGCATCAGAGGTTGACATCATGGGCAAGAAGCGCTTCATAGGTAAGGTTTCTATCGGGACTGTTTTGCAGCTTTACCAGCATTAAAAAAGGAAAACCAATACTCTCCCTGTTCCTGTTCACAGCTCCTCATGTCATCTACAAGACGGACAAGAAGCCAGATGAGCCGTGCTCCATCACCTCCTCCATGGCTTATTTCCCTGATGAGGAAGGCAGCGACGTGAACGTCACCGGTCCTCCTCGCACACCACCGTCCAACCTCACCGTGGTTACTGTGGAGGGCTGCCCGTCCTTCGTCATTCTGGACTGGGAGAAATCTGATAACGAAACCAGAGGTACACAGAAGGAACTGCCTTGGGTGTTGAGTTGAATTTAGTGACAATGTGAAATATGGAAAGTAACAGAGCAAAGGGACAGGCAAAGTGTTCAGCCCCCCTGAGTGAATACATTCCTGGAACCGTCTCTCACAGCAGTCAAAGCTCCAAGTGATACATCTATACCAGCCTCTCAAAAATAGACTGAAAAAGGTCCTCATTTCTAAAACTGCCCAGGATCAAATATAATTTAGTTGTGTTTACTTCTGGACTTTGACTTGGCCATTCTAATACATGCTTCAGTTCCATTGTAACTCTGGCTCTCCTTTTAGGGTCGTTGACCATCAGCCTTAATTCCCTTGCTGAAGAAATATAACCCATAGAATGACAGTGCCATTACCTTGTTTTACTCTAAAGATGGGGCAAGATGTTCAGAGTTCTGCAGACGACTATGGAGCCTCTAGAGATGATAGATGATATCGGAAAGAAGAATTTCACATAAAATGAAGAAAATTTCGGCCAACATTGACCGTCCTCATCACGAGACTGAAAAACTTCACCTTCAGTCAGAGGCTTCTTCATATTTGCCTCAACTTTGAAGAATCTTGAGTTACAACATTTAATTTCCATTTGGGATCAATGAAGTATTTTTGAATTGAATTGGATTTGAATGTAGGCCAGCATGTTCTGTTCCTCTCATCTGGCCAGTGTGTGTATTTCCACGTGTTTACTTCATCCTCAACGTGAGGTTGTGGCAGACTATAAATTTGACTTATTTCTTTCTCATAGTTAGTCTTTGTTATATTTAGACAAAACAGGACCTTAAGAGTCATATTCGAGAAAGAACGAGGAAATCAACTCTTTGTGCGAATGTTGAATCAGTGAACACGGTCGATTGAGTTTGAGGTTTGACTTGTGACAAGTTATTAAAGGTTACCAAACAATCCCAACTATTTCTAACTGGTTAAAGGCGATTTCTGTCTTACTTGAATACGCATTTTGACATGTAAGGAAAATTTTAATAAGAAGAATAAATGAATCACTTCATCAAGTGAAGGAAATGTTTGTACGCATGAGAAAATTTCATTCTTTGATTCAGACCCTCACACCATTTTCTATCCTCCTTCAAATACTTTAAATTAACAACGTCTGACATGTCGAAACTGTTTCTTTGACTTGTTTATCAGAGTACGAGGTGGTATCAACAACCACCGGACCGAATGGACAGGAAGTGTCCATTCTGACGACCAATCAGACTCATACAGCCGTTGAGAATCTCACGCCAGACAGCAGGTACGCCCAGACACTTCATGCATTATCCATCATACGTCAGGTCAGTTTTAAATACACTCAGGAATTACACTGACGAGGCTCGACGTCGATTGTAACTCAAAAGAAATCCAAATGCTTTGTTTATGCATTGAAACGTATTTGGTCTGCATACAGACCAAATACGTGGCGATAAAGTGGGTCGCTGATTTTTAAACTAGATCCTAGAATCTCTGGCCGCTCACCAGAACCCGTCTGGGTTGGGTTAGTTTGGCAGGTCATTGCCAACACATCTGAATGCAGCATGTGAAATAACCACCCTGAGTGTGTGCGTGTATGTGTGTGTATGTGTGTGTGTGTGTGTGTGTGTTTGTGTGTGTGTGTGTGTGTGTGTGTGTGTGTGTGTGTGTGTGTGTGTGTGTGTGTGTGTGTGTGTGTGTGTGTGTGCTAGTTAAAGAGTAAACTCATACTCATCTGTCGAATACATTAAAACCTGCTACCTCCCAGAGCTCTGGAGACGGATTGGTTTCAGATGAGAGAAAACACGCAGTTTAGATTAGGCTGTTTAATTCTTTTTATCTGTGTAGTTCATTTTTTATTTTTGCTCCATTTCAGCTACGAATTCACAGTTACACCAAAAAATGAGCTTGGAGTTGGACCATCTAGTGATCCTGTCACTTTTAACACAGAATCAGGTAAGTTATAAAAACATATTTGATTTTACAGTCACATAAGAGGGAGAACATTTTTTTTTAGCATTTTGAATTGTTGTATTGTAGTTTAGTGATGAGAAATGCATTTTTTTGTACTCAACCAGGTTTACCTTCCAGTTGCTACGCTGTTAATTTTTCCCCTCCTTTGGGTTTCAGTCATCAACACTCAAGTCTTTGTAAAATCAGCAGCTATTTAGAACCTGCTTTCCAAATGTCTGGAGTCTTGTAGTCCGTTTTATTACCGCACTTTGACTTGCGCTCCATCTTGTTTGCAGCTGATCCACGCGTAAGCGAGCAGGCATCAGGTGAATGCTTCGTTCCTTTCTTCAGAGTATTTCGGTTCTCTTCGTACAGTGTGTTGAAGCCTTGCGTCTTGACACAGGGAAAGATGCCATATGGACTCAGTTCCCATTTAAATCGGATGCCTACTCTGAATGCAACGGGAAGCAGTACATAAAAAGGACCTGGTACAGGAAGTTTGTGGGAATCCAGCTCTGCAACTCCTTGAGATACAAGATCTACTTGAGCGACTCCCTCAATGGTATTTATGCAAAATATGAACAACTGCTAAAACAAAACAAAAAATAGAAAAACAAGCTTCAAATTTGAATTAGAACTGATCTGAGAAAGAGAAACAGCCTTACTGTTGCAAACAAATGGTAACTCTTCCAACTCCAGGGAAGTTTTACAACATCGGGGATCAGACGGGGTATGGAGAAGACCACTGTCAGTTTGTGGATTCCTTCCTGGACGGTCGAACTGGAACCCAAATGTTGGCTGACCAGCTACCAAGCAGGCAAGGTACGGTTCAGAAGCACCAACGTTTTATTCATTTTCTGCTTCTGATGATGTATTTCAGCTGTTGTTCTTCTTGTGCACAGATTTGCAACTATTTTAAACGTGGAATGAAAAATTATTCCACGACAAGTTCAAACTTGCACACCAAGTTCTGTTTTCATTCATTATTCAATCTGACTGTTTTACCACAATTTCACACAGAATAAAGAAGCGCTGACATAAATGAATAAAAAAAATGTGTCAAGCACATGAAATGGATGAATTCACACAAACTGATGTTTTAAAACCGTTATTGTTTGTTGCACATGTTGATTTTCTGCTCGCAGTACATTAAAATATGGAATTTAAGGTTAGAATATCACATCAAACAGAAAAGCCCTGAACATTTTCAATACCGAAATGAGGACTTAATGAAAAGACGGCTTCATTTCTGCTTAAAGGTTACTATTTTCAAGCTGCACTTTAATCTGACAAACAAGCCTCATTAGAAGACATACTCTAATTCACTGAATATGATTCAGAACATCTGACAGGAGCTACATTTTGCTCACCCATTACCAGTTTGTCTGTCATCTCTTGTGATGAGGATACTCATCTCATTTGACAGGGTTCTTCAGAGCGTTGAGACAGGAACCGGTCAGCTTTGGACAGATCGGAGGAAAGTCTCATGTGACGTACGTTGGCTGGTATGAGTGTGGCACACCCATACCTGGAAAGTGGTAAAAAAAATTCCGCCTAACTGCTTTGGATGATGACTTTATCGGCGGTGAGAAGGAAGACCTCACCGGACTTAAACCCCGTCTTCTTGGACCGCAATATCTGTTTGAGTTTTTCCCTCCAACCTTTCAGGTGTGAACTTTTAAAGGACTATTGGGGTCACATACGTAAAACCTAACTAGATTTCTATATTTATGGGAGAAAAAAAACAAACAAACAAATCTCACAATGGATGACAGAACCAAAACAACATACAGCATTCATAAAGATACTGCTGGGAAGCTGGCTCCCACACAGTATTAACTTGTGTAATAATATTTATCAAAAGGTTAATAACAAGCAGTCTGGATGCAGTCAAACATTTGAGATGTTGAAGGAGAAAACACTTCTCTGTCGAAGAGCAAGTACTGTGGTCATAGGTGTACAGAAAATACTGCTTTCACGGTACATGTACAGTGCAAATACATAGACATGCAGAACTGAGCTTCTGCAGCCACTAGGACTAAAATCAGTTGCAGATTGCACAATGTTAAACTTCTGTTCATATATGTATATGGTGTCAAAAATGCTATGCTTCTCTGCTTTAATACATTTCTGTGACTTTCACAAATCTTAACCTTTAAATGTAGGGCAGCCAAAAGTTAAGAAGCAGCATTTGAGATTTTTTTTCCTGTTTTGTTTTAAAGGCAAGTACACGTCAAATTTATGTATATCTAAAACATATTTGTTTTGTTTTTTTAAATCATTATGCAAAATGTAAATAACTTGATATTGCTCATAATTTTCTTTCCTATTTTACTTTATTGTGCAATTTATAATTCCAGCAATAAATCTTGTTTTTATACTTGGTTTCCCGTTTTCTTTATTGTGAAAGCATTGGGGCAGTTTTAGGTACAGATTTCCAAACTTCTAACACTTTTAGTACCAATAGGAGCGACTTGTTCCCTCATCTGTCAGCTGATTTTACAAGTGTTACAAATCTGATTTATGTATAGCATAAATAAGCTTTGACAAATATTACTTTTATTTTGATTACTGACGAAGACCTCAGGACTCTGTACTCTATGATTTGCAATACTCAGCAGAGCCTCCATCCCTGGTTTGATCAAATCAAGTTCTATCATTGACTTTTTAAGTTGTAATACTGGGGAATTTTCTGGATTTACATCACTTATGACCCCAGTATTTCTGGAGTAGCTCTGTTACATGAGTTATAACTTGTTTTAATAATATTTTTTGGTTTAAGAATTGCTTTTTCAGACAACCTCTGGTTTTGGATGGTGTGCAGCTAGAAGGATTTCTACTCTCACTCCTACTCAGCCTTTAGAGACAGACAAGCCTTTTACTAACTTCATACTCATTTTACCCGAGTTATTTACCCCGACTACTTATATTTTAAATAAAACTGATATTTCAGCTCCAAACTAGCAGACATGAACAGAGAACTAAGAGTTATTGTTTCTTGTATTTATCAGAGGATCTGTAAATGGCATTTAAAGGGAAGGAAACAGGCAGTGGTGTGAAAAAGTCCTTTCCCACTTACAAATTTCCTTTTTCTTTTTTGTTAGGTTTCTCACATTTAAGTGTTTCAGAGCATCAGGACTTTGGGATGGCCTAGTCAAAGTCCTAACCTGAATCCAATTGAGATTAAAAGGTTGTTCATCCCAAACCTCCATATTTCAGACTGTTTTTAATTTTGAAATGCAGCATTACAATGAGAATTGACGTATTAGAAAATGCTTGCAGTGTTTGTTTTTTTTTTTAAATTATTTTTGCTAATGTCTCTAGGGGAAACCAGGCTACAGCAAGATCAGCTAAGATCAGAAAAATAGTTAATTTAGTATTTTTAATAGTTGCCCTTTACTCTTGAGGGTTCATCAGAACTTCTGAAGGTTATGATAAAGATTTAAATGTGTAACAAAATAGCAAAAATAGGTGTGTAGAGAAAGCACGCCAAGTTGAAGAACTTTACATTTTTTTTCAGTGCGTGGTGGAGCACATGAAGGACGCTCAGCTAGCAGCTGCTAAGAGATTTCAAAGCTTACGCTTTACCAAATTATTAATAACTTTGTGTATTCAGACGGTTTCACGTGGTAGACCAAACCACATATTCCCATGTCACAAGTCCCAGCCAAGCACAACCCACAGGCAGGAAAAACAAAGCAGAAATAAGCAGCATTACCGCAGTTTTTCCAAAGCAGGGTGAGGAGAGGGAACGGTCCAAACCAGACTTAACAGACGTGAACTCAGAAACCACAGTAAAAGATTAAGAAAAACACTGAATACAAAGCTGCACAACATTAAGGAAAGACAAGCAACTCAAACTGGGTCTCAATTCTTTATTAGATTCAAGAAAAAAACAAAACAAAAAGAAGAAGAGTTAACATTTATACATAAACAACTAATCTCATTTGAGAGAGGAATTTGATTTGATATACATTAGTAAAAACCAGTGAGAAGAAAAGAAAAGAAAGGAATACAAGCTGTGCTGGAGGTGACCGATGGTAAGAAACTAAACAACAGAAGCCTTCATTACCTAAACCTGTAGCTATAGTGTTCCCAACATGGGGCAGACACATTATTAATACCAACATGGTGGTGAAGTTAATCAAAAAAAACAAAACAAACGGGGCTAACTTTTGTCGTAGTGTCCTACATAGAGTAAACTCAAAGCTGTTGAAGAATTTTATCACAAATTCTGATCCCACTCGCAAAACAACACCTTATCATGAAAAGGACGAAGAACGGTTTGTGCAACAGCATGTTTTGGTCTCCCAGGTGTGCGCGTACAGACCGGGTCCGTTGTTACGACGACAGACACAGGAGGGCAGAACAGCCGGTGGAGGTGGCAGGAGAACAGATGGGGGGAGGAGTGGGGTAAATAAGGTGAGGAGCAAACATCAGGACCAGAACAGAGAGGTTTGTACAAACACTAACCATCAGACAGGGAGGGAGGGGTTGCCTGTTTTTCTTATATTTGGACTTTGATATTTGTAGAGCAGTAGACCTTTTTTTCCTGCACACACCTTAAACAGTTGGAGCCACATAATGGGGGACTAGGGTGGGGGGCATGAGGCGAGGGATCATTACCTCCTGCTACTGCCCTCTTTTACCGGTACCCAGGTCCCGGCTGAGTGTAGCCCTGACCGTAATGGGGGCGGTTGCGGGCGTAGGGATTAGCGGCGCCAGGTGGAGGAGTGACGGCCGTGCCTGGCGGCGGGGTGAAGCCCGGGCGGGGTTGAAACCCTGAGCCAGGCTGGGAGCTCGGTGGCATGCTGTAGTTGGCAGGCTGGGAGCCCTGGGAGGTATAGTTTTGGGGAGGGAAAGCTCCGGGTGAATACTGCTGAGCTCCCTGAGGCTGATGAGGCGGCGGCTGCTGCTGCTGCTGCTGCTGCTGCTGGCCTGTTTGGAAGCCTGGAGTTGGGGCCGGACCGGGACCAGGAGCCTGGGAGGAGGGCGGAGGGTAGTTCTGAAACTGCTGCTGAGGCTGTGGAGGGCCAGGCTGAGGGGCTCCAGGCTGAGAACTATATCCAGCTGAGAAGTAGGAGGACATCTTGTGAATTTTCTTTCATGATTAAACTTGAATTTATCGGTCAACATCAAAACAACCACGGAAAAATATGCCAGACTTAGCCTGGCAGGTGGATGGTAAGAGAAGGAGAAACAATTGACACACATGGATGAACACATGATTAATCATTTGTGCAAATTAGCAATTATAAAAAAGGAAATCACACCCAAAAAAAAAACTAAAACATTTTTAAATGGAATTCTGGACAAAAAACTTACTTTTAGAAAAACAAAACCATGGAACTCCCCTCCATCTGTTTCAAATGTAACAATTGCCAGAGCTTTTAGCCAGAGCCCTGTTTAATTATCTTATGACATAAAGTGTTAAAATTGTACATGTATTAATCAATATGTTACGCCACTAATGTTATATTAGTGATGTGAGCCCCAGGAAGAGTAGTCGTCACGGCAACGGCTAGTGGGGATCCAAACAACAAAAAAACATTTGCTAATACTTTATTAATATAATACTATATTATATATTAATTTAAAACTATGAATGCATTTTTGATTATTTAGAAGCTGATATTTGAATGACTTTACTAAAATAAATTTTCCTGAATGATATTTTGCAATCCCGTCATACTAGCTGCTCTTGTTATATTTGTTTGTAATTAAAATTGAACAGTCTTTTAAAGGTGGTTCCTGCTCTCCAGGAAAAAGCTCCTCACACAACAGATCATGTGAGGAAGAATTGTAGCATTTGAGCAGAAACTTGAAGCTTCTACTGCCAGATCATCTCTAAACTAAATGAATACAGAAGCATTTCCCCTATAATCCTGCCCAGTTTCCGTCTTACCGGTATACTGCATGGCGTACTGCTGCTGCGGTGGCGCACCTGGCTGCTGAGGAGGGTATCCACCTGGAGCCTGGTACTGCTGGTACACCTGACCTGAGGAGGCAGCGACAAACAGTATCGTTACAAACACTTCAAATATAAAACTACTCCTTCTCCATAACAGTATCATTACCTAATCTATACACCAGATAGGTTAAACATGGCATAAATCTATAAATCATGCCCCACATTTTTTAAGTCAAACTAGAAGTCTAGCTTCATTTTCAGGATTCTTCTTGCAAAGTCGTCCCAGTTCCTCCTCAGAGCTTGTTATTCCAGATGGAAATGCAGCACTTCAGTCAACAATTAAAATCTAATTAGCGCGATTAGTGGGCCAACAACCCTCCATAAAACAACTAGAGTGTGGCGCATAAATTACATTTATGGAAGACAGGGCGAGAAAGGCTTTATAGGCCCTGCTTGTTCCAGCTCATCCCCACAGATCAGTCAGCTTGTATAATGACCAGTTTCTGATGGTGTCACAGCTTTTGGTGAAATTACAGTTAACGGAGCTTCTCCAATTAAGAAGCTCATTAACAAATACATCAGAGACAGATTTACAACTTCTTGACATCTTGTTTTTTTTTTGGTTTCCTTACATTTATTTTTTAAAGATCAGACGGTATTCGGCTCGTCTGTAGACGTGTGCTCAAATCGTCATGGAAACAGACTGATTCTCAGTAAGGGAGCAGACGCAGGTGCGCGAGTAGCTAAAACTGCAGAAAAAAGCACCTTTTCTCACAGCAAATAAAAGGCTTTGGCTTACATTTTTGCAAAAAGAACAGAAATATATCATTTATTACTTAACCACAACACAGCAGCATGATTTTATGCTACGATAAAAAAATCACAATACATTTTTCTTTTTCCATCAGGTTTTTCATCAAAGGTTCAAGTGTGGAACACACATGCAGAGACTTGGCAAGTCAGAGTTTTCCCTAAACAAGGTCACAATTTTACTTCCAGATCTCACACTGGGTATATATGAGTATGGTGACGGCACAAGCAGCTAGAGAACAGAGCACAGCACTGATTGAAAAAAAAAGCCCAGTCGGTGATCAGAGATTTTATGGCTCGTTTCTTACCAATAAAGTAGAAAAGGAGGGAATTTCAGATTTCACTCCATTTCTCTTTAGGTTCTGTGAGTAAAATATATTTTCTACAATCAAATGTTGATAGCTTCAAAACCTGCCCAAAATTACAGAGCTACGCATTACGCTCCTCTCAGTCATGACGTATGAGTAAAACCCAATAAAACCCATCAGAAACAATAACAGCATAGCTCATTTACTCCTGTACTGCAAAAACGATTTTTTTAAACAACTGACAACATAGAAGCATCACAAATCATTAATCTTTGTCCAATAAAATCCATTCAGAAATAAAAACTGCCAAAGAAATTCAGAGAAAAAAGCTCAACTATAAAGAAGGAGCCTGTCTGTCATGGTCCTGCCGATTTGTGGATTTGTTTTGTGTCTGTGGGTCGTTACTCCAAGCCATTTACCATACATTTGGTTATTTGTGGATTTTTTTCACAGATCATATCTAAAGTATTTGGAAGAAAATGCAGCATGGGAAGAACTTGACTCGCTACTGGCTGTGCAAAGGAACCAATCTTGGAGCGCCATTCCTTTTCCTTGGTACTGATTAGCTGTATTCAAAAAGAACAAAAATAAGGAAGTTAGGTCCTGCGGTGGCAGAAAGAAGGTGGCCACTGTGCGTAATAATGCATATTAAGACAAATACGACATTTCAACTACTAAAAAAGACAATTATTTATCAGCGTACCCTCAACAATAACTTCCAATAAGACCAAATAAGTGTGGGGCGTTCACTGAGTGGATAGTTTCTGATTGGCCAATAACTGGACAAAAAAGTACTCAATTAAAGGCAACGGATTTTTCTTTTTGATGAATCTCCAACAACATGTTAAAGATGAGCCATAATTCAATAGGTCCAGTGTTTTTTCATGTATGTCATTTAAGCCACAGCTTAACCACTTATAACTTCTCACAATCTCTGCATTAGAAGCACCTCAACTAAATACTTGGCTGAACGATCCTGTCGTCACATGAACATCCACACAGTAGTCTTTACTGTAAGAGGAGCCATGTGCGTGAAATTGTTTTTTTTCTTCCTTGTGTTGCCATCATCTGTTGTCCATTATGAGCACTGTTATACAAGATTGATGGGCAGATCTGAATGTTGATTTCACTGAAACTTAAGAACATTTCCTCTTTAATCACAGAAGCTCGTTAAAACTGATACTTTGGGAGTCATCAAAACAAAATCCTGATTTGCAATGAGTATTTTACTCAAATAAGACATCTGTACATTTGATCAATACACATCTAGTTGTTTTTTTACTTTTGGGGGGAAGTGGAAGGTTGCACAGATTGAAATTATTACCACAGTTCAATCAGCATCAGAAAAAAATAAAGGGCAAATTTTTTACCATTTGTTCACAAATTGTTTTAGCAGCATTCTTAAGTTAACAAGCAGTCTAAGGCTGCATTAAAAATGACTTCTGGCTAACACAAGTGCTCTGTTGGCATTCAAACGCTCATATTTTAAAATATAAAATATTGTGCGCAGACTGGCTGGTCTGATTTGCCTCAAGGCTGTCAGACTGCAACCACAGAAAGTAGTAAGAGGGTGAAGAGTGAAGAAACCACAATGTAAAAGAGCAGCCTGTACAGGGGCGGGTTTATGGTCTCTGTGTGCCAACCATCTGCAGCCTTGGAAGTGAGGAGAATAAAACCATGGGACAGATATGAAGACAAAATACTTGGTACCATATTGGGCATAAGAGATGCATTTATAAAAATAATAGGAAAAAAAAATCACAGCTGCCAATGAATCATAGGAAAACAATGGTTCTGTTCTGACTTATAGGGGAAAATGTAGTACTTAAATCAACCCAAACCTTTAATTTTGCCCTACTTTTTTTGTCTGTGGCACGCAGAATGAGACGTCGTCACAAATTACGACCACCGACGCCAACAAGCCCATCGCGTTCGGAGAACAGCGATCCATACAACAGCATTGACGATAAACGAGATTAACAATGGTGTGATCAGATTAATATGACGTTATTTTCAGACTTTTTTTCCACAGCCAAATAATTCCAGAAATGAATTATTTCAACATTACAGAAATGTTGAAATATATAGAATTTTAAGTAAGTTGTGCTGAAAAAAAGAGAAAGAGTTCCACATTTTTTTTTAAAGTTGTGGTTTTCAAGGTGTTGTCCGGCGATGGCACCATGCACCCTTTGTAGCATCACTTCCAACAACTCGGAAACGCGTAACCACAACAAACTTTAAATAACTTTCTCCATCTTGTTTCATTTCCTATAAAAATAAGAGAGAGCTTCTTGGTCACAAGCCATTTGTACTACTCCGCAGATTTTTAATAAATAAAACCTGTGCCACCCATACCAAGAGAACACAGACCACATAAAGCAGCAGCTGCAGCTGCAGCTGCAGCCTGTTTGCTTCTTTCAAACTCGGTGAACAAAACCCGCATCTTATGATTTGTTGCAATGTGCATCTTAGAACATAAACACCTGCAGACTTTCTAACAATTATAGCTGAAAACCCTAAAAATGGCTTTGAAGAGAGCATCTACACAGATGTGAAAACAAAACATCATTTGATTGATATTCCCACGACGTTTAGCTGTTTCTAGTCACATAATTGAAAGTAATAAAGACTATTCTTGTTTCATAACTTAAAGTTAGCAAAATCTGGACTGCAGAGATGACTGAAACAAATGTGAATAGAGTAACACTTCAACAGAATCGCACACAAATTTAAAAACTAAAGGTTTTTTTGTCTGTTTTGTTTTTTTCTCTAGCAAAGATGTAGAATCCCTCATTGTCCTATCTGAATCAGGCTTTTGGCTTGGGCTAAACATGTAGGAGTCTCAGGTTACACACTGAGAAGAGTAATGGCAAGACCTCTGATTAGTGAGATAACCTCCTTGGATACTCTTGTTTTTATTTTGTTCAGGATTGCAGTGGTGATTTTTCATTCAAAAACACTCATGACATCATAAATGTGAGTTCCAAAGAAAAACAAAACAAGTCTAGGAAGTACAAAGTTATGAGTAAGAGAGAAACAAAAACATGTCAGTGTGAACCAGAATGAATATAGCGCACCTTAAATTTGCTATAAATTTCAGTTACTTTTTCCCTAATGAGGTTCATTCAGTTTCCCAAATCTAAACTATTATTGATCAGAGAATCTATTTCTGCAACTAAAAGCAAATATAACTACACACATAAAAATGAGGGCAAACTTTAAACACTCATCCAACAAAATCCTACATTCCCCAGCAATTTTATTTGCATCACATTAACCAAGCATTTGGTTTCTAGTTTTTAGCTCTGGTGCAATCTTTCTCAAACCGTGGTCAACAGACCACTGTTGGTCAACAGGCGCCCCCTTGTGGTCAGCAAGGTACTGCATGTAAACAACCACTTGTATGCAACTCGGTTCAAAGAGCGATATGTACAGTTAGCTTGTCAAAGCCTTGTGGTTAAAAATCATAACGAGTAAGTGGGCTAAAACCAGATATTGTACGTTTTATTTAATTTAGAAATGATTTATCAGTGAATAAATACAATAGATAGAAACAGCTCATAGAGATGGGTGAATACTTTTTGGTGCAGAAGAGCATTTTTGTTTCTGCCACAGCAACTCAAATCTATTTTTCTTTTATTGTGTTTCTAAATTACAAATAGCCCTAAGATAATGTTAAAGCACACAACACTTGTAGTGAATTGGAAAACCTACAATCTACACTTTCAGAATTTGTAAATAACTCGACATGTTTATGGTTTTCACATGTCTAAAACGGCACCACTTCTCAGTAGTTAAGAGACCAATACTTTCATTTCAGGTTGGATATATTTAGATGATACATTTACATGTTGTGTTATTTCAGGGGCACGTTATAGTCAGGTGGCCTTGGAGAGTTTGTTAAATGTATTAAGTGATTCTCAGCCTGAAACTCTGCTCCAGAGTAGCTTCTACAAATGCTAGCAAAAATTCCAATTAGGACTACAAAAAAAGAGACATATTTCTCAAGCTACACAACCTGAAGATAGTGTTTGTAAGGCTAAGTTGGTGCTAACTTTGAAACAATGTGCCATCCCAGCTGTAAAACAAAGCATCGCTCTTCTTTCTTTATCAGGATGTGTCTTACCATTGAGCAAGTATGTCTTTTTTCCCTTCGATTAATCCAGGGGATCTTTGTGGCTCAGTTTCTTACCATCAACTCCAGCGGGGGATCCCTGTTGTACGCCAACATAAGGACCCTGTGGCTGAGGGGGCACTCCGGGCTGAGGCGCTGCAGAAGAGGAGGAAGCAATGCTGTCAGGAGTCCCTGAGCGCTCCTCTGTTGCAACAGCAGGGGGCACAACTACATTTTTTTAGTTTGTTTTTTTTTTTAAAAAGAGAGAAGCATGTTAGAGACAGAACTGAATGCTTTCCAGCGGAAGGCGACCCAGTTGTGCAGTGTGCCGTACCTGGGGCCTGGTCCTCGCTTAGGCCAAAAGCAGAAATGACATTCTTGTTGACCTCGTCCTGGTTTTTCAAAGGGTCAAAGGCCGACATGCTGGCTGCGCTGACCGGAGGAGCCTGTTTCGCTGTCGAGTCTGCTGTCAGCACTTTGCCTTCACGCCCATCCACCGATTCTAGAAGAAAACAAATTTAAGACGGAACATTTTTAAACCCTTAAATGCAAGCTACAAACGACATTTAGAAGCGTCAAGAGAGAATTACAAAAATAGTCAGAGAATAGACTCGCACAAAATATTTTCTCACTGCTCTGATGTGGTAAGAACCCATTTCTGCTCTTATACGGCTTCGGTTGTGCATAAGACATTCAGAGAGCTGCTGCTCGCAAATATTCTGCTAAAATAATCAAAAGTGTGTTTTAATAGAGACTTGTATAAACTGCCTCAGTCTGGTGTCAGAGTCTAAGTCAGACACATTTCCTTCAGTTCTCCTTGTGAAATATAAGCATCTGCTACTTTTGGGGCGTTCTTCCAAACTATTCCAGTAAGTCCTAACAGGAAGGGAGAAACAAAGAGAGAAGTTTCTCTTGTGTTAGTTGAGGGCGTATCAAGTTAAGGTGAGTTGCTCACCGTTTTCAGGCGCTGTGGAAGCCATTCCAGGCTCTGAGGGCGGCTCCAGGCTGTCAAGGAGGTTGTTGACTTTATTCCTGAGCTCAATCAGCTCCCTGCGCAGGTACTTCACTTGACTGGATTCCAAAGGTCGTGGCTGACCATTCACTGCAAATAAAAACAATCACGACATTAAAAAAATGATTAAAGAATCAGTCATAAACTGGCAGGATTAGGTGCAGAATCCTGCACCTAATCCAATGTTTCTTTTCACAACAACTATCTTCAACCCTCGTCTCCCCGCTCTGAACCAACAAGAGAAAAATAGGAAAGAATAAATAGGAGTAGATATTTTATTTTCATATCGGTTCCTCATATTGGCTTCCCGGTGTTTATGGAAACGGCTCAGGGCACAACGCCCCGATTCAAGATGTTGGCCGTTCTGAGATCACAGGCATGATCTACGCCTTCCAAACTTGGCGCAAGTTCAAGGCAGTAATCTCCAGATGGGGAGACAAGCTCGGGCTTGTACCGATTCACCCTCGTTTCAAAGAAAAACATCTTTCAGTTGTACTAACGTGCGGTTTGTGCGCTTTTCCCACAGCAAAATTCAAACACTGTCCAAAAAGTTTGAAATGTTTTACAGCACCACACTTTGGAGTTAAAAGCAATACAAATGAACTAAAGAAGACATTTTAATACACTTGTTACATGAAATAATTTATAAATTATGTCTTGTGATGGTGCTGTACAAAGCAGGGACAAACTAAAATGTAACAACAGTTTATGTTTTGAAAGTTCTCTCACACACTCTGTCCATCTGACAGGTCTGAGAACAAAACACTAATGCAAAGGAAAAAAATACTCTAAATTCAATCATTTTAACATGAAATATAAGATCTCCTTTATTTCAATTATGCAGATCATTATTTATTATGCTAAGAGGCATAATAAATATTTTACTGAACAAAAAGATTTGTGTTAAGGTAAATGAACCTCCTGCTCACATTATGCTTAAACACTATAAATAATCACCTGACTTTCTGTAAAGAGTCTTTTCTCATCAAATTGTGCAGATAGAATATCAAGCACTTTCAAGGACTTTATATAGAAATCAAACACTTTTCAAAAAAGAAACTTACAATTGCTAAAAACTACCGACCGAAGCCTTGACCGACATGACAGGACGAAATACTAACACTTATAAGAGCTACAGCTAAAGTGAACAGGGCTAATATGTAATTTAAATTAGGTTTTATAACCCGGTCGAACTGCCACGACTGGGTTTTGTGATAAATCTGACCATGACTTGTCGTTTTTTTGTTTGCTCATCGAATGTTAGGAGACACAATGAAATTCCACAGACACCGAGTCACAGGGCAGAGAATCGAGAAAACAAAAGCTCCACTGCCCTCCAGTGACCGGCTGACAGAACAGAGTAAAGAAAAAAAAATTGATATCTTTTTGTGAAAATGTGAGAGAGAAAAAATAATAATAGCTTACCAAATAATGTCAATTTGAGTATTCTACTGCACTGGATTGCAAAGGAGAGGTCAGAGCTGTCAAAAATGGTGATGAGGTCATCATCTGGAAAGAGAAAAAAAGACAAACAAAATGAAAACAATACGAGGCAACAGAGGTAGACGGGCTTTGCACTCGGTTCGGAAGAGGGGGAGACTCACCTTCGTCTTTGTATTTGATGGTAACTTCATCGTTACTCTGCAGCTTGCCTCTGAAGACGCGCTGCATCATCAGCACCAGCTCGTCGTATGTGATGTCTTCATTGTGGATAGGGATGCGTCGAATGTCGTCACCCAGCTGGGCTTTGATGATCAGCTTGCCGCTCAGGTCCAGCTGGCCGTTCATGGTGTCGTCTGATCTCTGCTGCTCCCACTGCCTTACCGAGGAACAAGAGGGGCAACGTTTAAAAACACTTCATCTTCCCTTATTTTACAGCTCAAAATTCAAGTTCAAACTTTTAAAAACACCTGACATAAGAATTCTAAAACCGGTTTTATGTAAATGTGCTAACTTTTTAAATCAATCTCTTTGTCAAGATTGACACTTACTATAATAAACCACTGAGGTAAAGTAAGGTAGCTTTATTTATGTAGCAAGTTTTCAGCAACAAGGCATTTCAAAGTGATTTACATGAATTAGAAGGAAATACATTCAAAACAAAAAGAAAGACAAACAGATAAAAGTATGTAGCTATATATCAGTTCCCCATGTTTCATAAGAATAAGTAGTTTGTAATTTATAAACTACTATTGTAATGTATAAACTTGTAGGGGTTTCTCTGGATTCTTCTTCTGATAAAACTGAATGTTGGTTCCAGTTGTTCTGGGTTGAGTTCTAGATTTGTACAATATAAAGCTAAATGTTGGCACTGAGGTTGGTGAATACAATTATTAGACAAGCTCAAAACAAAAAGCCGGGTAAGACAGTGGGTGTGTGTATTGTAAATGGGTCATTATGTTTAGGTCATGAGCATGAAGAGACTTGCTGTTTATTCTGCCGCTACACAGTGACACAGAAAATATGCCTCTGTGCATCAACTAGTAGCAAAGAGTCCCAGTGAAGAACGTCATCGACACACTGCTTCACAATATTACTATTGGCAAATATTTTAAATTGACTGCGACATTTTGCAATAAATATCCCTTCTGTATTGAGCTGATCATATGCCTGAAAAAAAAGGAAAGAATATGAGCCGTCAGGCTCTACCCTGGAGACCGGTCCAGTTGATAAACATCACTTTCTCTCTGTGAGGCAATTTTACAAAAATCTGTGAGATGCCAGTCATGAGGCCAACAAAATCAAGCAGGAATTCCTCAAAAGTATGTCAGCAGATCAGGTGGGTGGCTGCAGTGGTAACTAAGCATGTAGGACTAAAATATGCTACAGTAAAAATGATGTCTTTAACATGTCTTTATTAAGCTAACTTAAGCTGATTGTATTACTTTGAGGAGCTCCAGGTGGGCTCTGATTACCTGAAATGTCTACCAAAATAATAACATTAGAGATTCAATGAACAGAAGAGTCTAAGGGTCAAACGTCAGCCTGTGAAGTGGCAAAGACAGCCTCTATGTTGACTTTGACCAGAACGCTCAGTCTTATTGATAAGAATGGTCTTTCACCTTAATTTAACATTAACCACAACAATTTACTGCAATCATCAGGATTTCTTTTATTTTTCATCTAAACCTCTGTAAACCTTCTTCACCAGCTTTTAGCTTTTTTAATCAACAGTCTCTCCATTCCTAGTTGTGTTTTATATGATTGGATTTTGATTACCTGTATGTATAATTAATGAAATAACTCGGGTTTAGATTTCAACAGAAAAATTGTTTTATCTCAGCCTAGACTCAAAACAACGGCTACATTTTTTGTCAGTTGTGAATTCAAATCAATTTTAATTATAATCTGATTTTTGGGGGGGAAACAAGCTAGAAACATGCACAATTTATTTAACAAGGCAGGAAAGCAAAACAAAAACAAAACTCATTTTATTTTCCACATTAACATTACAGATGGGGTAGGATCATTATTAATACGGTGAGGGGGGAATGAAAGAGATGTAACAATAATCTACAACTGATGATGTTTGCAAACATCACCCAAAAAGTGAAAGTATATCATTTGTAAATAGTGAATAATCGATTAGTGTTACTGTTGTAGTGAAGTAACCTTTTGTGATAAAGTTTAGGCTGCATTTTCAGAGTAGCATTTATATGTGAAGGCTTCATGGAGCCTCAAAACTCTGCATGCAAATTTGATTTAAAACAAAAAAGAAGAGAGAAGGATTTATCAAACACTCTTCAGTGTGACTTCTGACACATTAAATACTCCAAAATACTGTGATTAAGTCAATGTTGCCCATCCCGAGTTAACATCAGCCGCGATCTAACATGTCAGTTATTATCTTCAGTATCTGAGAGGTTTGTGCCAAACACAGCCCGGCTGTGGATTTATGTGCAGAAATCCCACTGCTTTGGCAATCCTGGCCAGATGAGTAATTGGCTGGATGCTAAGGATTGTGTTGTTGCTAACCTTTAGCACACCAGCAGATCAAATGGCGACACCGAGAAAATGATTTCCTCTGTGATTTCATGGCGCAAAAATCTCTAGAATTTAATGAATAAAATAATGACGTATGCCAACTTTGCGTTAATCTGTCACAAAAAAAGAGCCGCTCAACTTTATCACATTAACAACAACGCAGTGTGACTGGTTAAGTTTGACAGTACAGGCCTTTTCAGTACTAGATACATGGGCTACACAAGCCGAAAATAATAAATAATCACTTTAGACAATATATGTACAACAGTATGCAAATGTAATAAACGATTTAGTTCAGTTTCAGGTTACACCAGAGGTTAGTAAGAATCTACCTAGATGTGTTTCTACAATTAACAAGCACACACAGCTAGGTAAAAGTTTACTTTATAATCCAACGGCGTATTGACGCAATACACCGTTGGATTATAAATAATAGCATGTATTAGTAACTGAAAACTGAAATTCTGCTGATAATCAGTGTCTTTTTGAACCAACGCACCGTTAGCTACATAGTTAGCAAACGAAACATTAGCCGGATACCGCTAACTAGTAGCAGCTAACAGACAGTGGTGACATAGAAACTGCTGAGTGATTACAGCTAAACATCCAAACCGATGCGGTATTTTACCTGAATCAGACGACTTCACCACGCTGCGTGTTCACAGGCTTCCCCGAACCGTGAAGTTGTAGTTTGTTAGCTGGCCTAGCCAAGTTCAGGAACCAGCATCAGGAAGTGTCATCCAGTCCGTCAACGTCAACCAGTACGTGGCATTCTCTCCGCGCAGGCGCAGACCGTCTGGAACAAAGTGTGTTAGGACTACTCCCCTCTAAATTGAATAGAGGAAGAGGATTACATTTCTTCTATAGTCAATATCTTGAATAGCTTGAAACCCAACCCATTGCACGACACAAAGAGGTATCTAAAATTGATATTCGTATCGTATTTACTGATAAACAATAATTAGAATATCACTGTTTGGGATTCCATCCTATTTAAAAGAGATGGACCCACCAATGTTAATATCTACAAGCCTATTTAAACAGGATATTTATTTAAGTAAGTGAAAAGCCTGGGCCAACTAAAGTACTCCCTGGACAAAGTGTAACATTTTTCAAGCATCTGTGGAAATGTACAAAATGCAGCACATTGCTGCTGTTTCTGTAAATGACAGAATTATTGTAATTGATTTCAGAATTTGTCAAAAGCTTGTAACACAGTTGAACAAAATTTTGTGATAAACAAGCGTAAGGTGACAAAATATTCTCACCTTAACAAATTTAGATGCTTTCTATATATAGCATCTATATCTTGCATTTTAAGTTAAGCCAACTATATCGATGCACTGTGCTACATTTATTTTGATTAGTTTTAATACAGTCGTTTTGGAGACATAAACTAAATGTAATCAAGAAAATATACAATTCATATTTTTTGTTTCTACAAGTCAAAATGAAGTAGTGTCATTAGGGTGCTTAGAATGACCAAGCAGACAGAGGTTGTGATGATTTTATTTCTTCTTTAATGTTTTTTTTCTCACTAAAAATAGAGATATAATCATAATTTACATAACATAATCAAATGAGACCAAAACAAATCACCTAATATGAACAAACACTGGGAGTTTAGAAGCATAATGTACACACTGATGCAGTTTGTGTCTTTGTTGTTGTGTAAGCATGAGCAAAATGAAGTCACTGTAACCTGAGTTCTGTTTAGAGAAAAGCAGAATCCTGCTTATTATTGAAGAAGGTGCAAAGGTTTCATTGGTTACTGCAGACACAAGATGCAAGCTAACCTGCTTCTTATTACTGTTCTAGGATCTTAAATATGCTCTGCTGTGGGATTTTTTTTATAACCAAATAAATGCAACTGAATGAAACTTGCAACATAAATATACATTTTCCAGAAGCAATCCTTTTTTTATACATTCATTTCTTCTTCTTTTCCTGAGTGGCATCAAACCATGAATCTAAAAGTTTCTTCATGTAGTATATCTGCCACGCATGCACTTGAACAGCAACCACCATGACGAGGTACATAACAGTCACAGCAGAGAAGCCAAAAATGAAGCGGTACGCTTTTCCGTGGCGATAGAGTTGCTGAGCTACGGGAAACATCTCCATGCCGCCATAAATGAGAGGCGCCACAGAGAAAAGCCCTGCACTGATCATGGATATAACCAGGTAGCTGATGTTATTGTTTGGGAGTGATAGGCTGCTGCAGAGCAGGGGGATGAGGCTGAGCAGGTAGGGATACTCCCACTGGTACGGTACGGACACCGTGTCGTGTGACACCAGGTCAAAGTGGCTCACAATCACTTGCGCAGCCACTAGCAGCCAGATCAGAAGGTGGACCCAGTTCAGCTTCCGCACCTCTGACTTCAGGGAAGCGCTGCAATATAGAAAGTCAACATTCAGATTGATGTTTGGATATAAAAAAAAAAAAGTTCAATAGGAACTGTATACTTGCCTCATCTGGTAGCGTGGGGCCACCTTTTCTCTGGGTTTGAAGTCAGTTCCATTTGTACTGGCTGTTCTGGGGCCAACACGGGATGTCATGTTCGGGCGATCCTGTTCCACACAAAATACACAACTTTACACAAAATAAGCCGCAAATATTTCTATTTATTGTTTAGATAGAAAATATAAAATGGTCAAAAACACCTCCTACAATAATAATAACTTTAGGTGTGCGTTGTGCAGTGCCTTACAAAAGCATTGTGTTGTATAATTACAAAGGGGAAGTAAAAAAAACAGTATATACAACATTTGTTGACCTGCTTAAAGGCAAACCTTTACAGGTTTTCTTCTAGCAAGGTCCTATATGTCACTGTTTGCATCAGGCAACTCTGACTAGCTTCTCTCGCACAGCATGATGCTACCAATGCTGCCATCATCACATAATATTGGGAATGGTGTGTTAGATTTTCTCCAAATGTAGTGACGTTCATGTTGAGCTAAAAGTTCTGTTTAAGTTTTAATCCAGTTTAGATCCAAGCAGATTCTTCTTGAATCTAGATGATTGATTGATCAGAGCTCTGCAAGATCTTCAAAGCTTAGGATGCATATATACATATATATTTTTAAACTTGAACCTTTCAATAATCTATTAATGTGTGTTTTCAAATTAAAACAAGCCTGATGCCGTCGCAGAACAGCTGTATTTAGATTAAGATTATAAAAGAATATTAATTGAGGTGTTACCTTCTCAAGTATGGAGGACCAAAACTGACATAATAATAAATAAAATGATAAATATATAAATAAAAGAATAAATATATATCCAACCCATATAAATAAAAGAATAAATATATCAATAAAATAATAAATATATACTGCTCACAAAATTAAAGGGAACACTAAAATAATACTGTTGAAATGTATTCACCATTTTTATCTGTTTATTTTATGTAAATTCCAGGTGAAAAGGGCTTCATGTTTACCATGTCATTGATGGTAAACATGAAGCCCTTTCCTGGAATTTACATCCTAGTGTTCCCTTTAATTTTGTGAGCAGTGTATATCCAACATAATAATAAATAAAAAGAATCAATATAAAAATTAAAGTAGAAATATATAAATAAAAGAATAAAAGAATAAATATATATCCAACATAATAATAAATGAAAGAATCAATATACAAATTAAAGTAGAAATATATGAATAAAAGAATCAGTGAATTAATATTGTTGTTTAGTAACAAAATGTTATTTAGTAAAGGGAAATGAACACCGATGAATGCCAAACCTTTTAAACTTTCACAAAAAATGAAAGCAATTTTATTTCCGAGCTGCAGTGATGTAAATAAAAGCTTTTTGCTGGTTTATAACATTCCAATAAAATCCGTTGAGGTTTTTGCATCGTGACCTAATGAGAAAAGGGTTACTAGGTGTAAATACTCTGCTGCATTTATACAACGGCGTAAACAGTTGTTTAGATACAAGCCGAAAACCTGACCGAGAATAACGACGATGGCGGAAAGCAGGGAGCGCGTTAGCTGCTGGCCCGACTATTTCCTGTATTTGCCTAATTTGAGCAGGTGCGTCTTAAATACCGGACTGGTTTCGAGTTAATGTCCTCAACGATGCTTAAATGTCAAGTCAAGTTGTGATTCCTTATGCCGCTGATTATTTACTTACCTCTGGACAAGCTCGATGGCTGAATGCGTCGTACAGTAACACAGAAGATGTGATGAAATACAGGACATGGCAACGCGCATGCGCACAGTCGGATCGCAGCATCAGCATCCCCCTCTCTGACCCCACCCAGCTAAAGATTTGACAGATGTTCTGATGAGCAGCTCTAATGAAGCGAGGCGCAGTTACAAGGATTTCAGTCATTTCAAAGATACGTATGAGATGAACTGGGTTGGAGACGGCATTTTACATTTGATCTCATATAAATTCAATTCTGTTCTATTCAGTTATTTTACGCCCAGAATTCCTAAATTAGATAAGCAAATAAATAAACACAAAAACAAACAAAGCAGTGTTATTTCAAACTTTTTGTCTTACATTTTTTTTTTAGGTCAAATAATTGAATTCAACAGAAGGTTTAGATATATATATATTGATATTTCATATAATTAACTGAACAAAGAAGGCAAACTTCTTCACCAGTCCAAAGATTCTTATTATAAAGTTCTTGTTATCTTTCAACCTCCCTTTTAAGGCCATCTTCTCGGTATATTTCTTGTTTGTTTTGTTTTTGTTTATTTTAAGCCAATCTCTATTCTCTGATTTTCTTCTATTTCCCTTTTAACTGAACATATACTGAAAATAGTTTCTAATCTTTTTGGAGCAAAAAATAACCTCTACATTCTATTCCAAAACAACTGTGTCCTCTGTGTTGCTGCACACAGGGGACATAGTTGCCCAGGACATCTTGGGAAGAGGTATAAACACACAAATAAAAAGATTTCTTTCCAAATAATTCACCACTGTCAACTGGGTATGTTATTCCTGCTAATATTTAAGCAGGATATGGACCATGATTTTCTGTAATATACTGTCACAAGAAGAGCTGCTTCTTTTATAAATACTGCCCTGTGCAAATAGACATAAACAACAAGCTGCGAGTATGCATAACATTATGCATGCAGCTTACAGTAAAAAGAAAGAATCATTCAGATACAATTTTAATAAACATTTATTTTTTTTAAAATAAATTGTCAGAACAAAGTTTAAACACCAACATAATTCGATTACAGGGACAATATCATCACTCTTTTTTTAAACTCGTCATACTTTATTTTTTTCATCATAATTCATTATGTGGGAAATGGATTGTGAATGATGCACTTCTAATATGAAATTGTGTCCTACATCTTAGTTTTGAAACAGTGAATTTCAAATTAAACCTGTTAAATAAAAATAATTACAAAGAAACATTTACTTCAGTCAAACAAAATTAAGGAGCCCAAATAAAGTTATTTCCAAAAGAGATAGAGAGACAATTAAAAACGTCACTTTTTTTAAGAATTAATGTCCTTTAAAACATTGAATGAATACCATTCCACACTAAAAGGTTCTTGCAAACAAGATTAGTATTCTTGTATGATAGTGTAACAATATTTTATGTCATTGTTATCCATTGTGGTAATGGATGGTAAAATAATGGTAAAATAAATAAAGGTAAAGGTAAATTGTGGTGAAATGGTGTAGTCTGTTGAGTGGCTTTGTAGTTCAGAGCAATAATGTGTCTAGACTTTATGGGTTTTTCAAAGCAGCAGATTCACAAAATTATCAGCAAACAATTCAAAAACAAAAATAATATTACATTGTTTTTCTAATCTCCTCCATAAAAGCTCAATATTCCTTATAAAGCTGTCATGTTAGTTTTTTATCATCTAAGATTTGTGTTCTTCTACACAAGAGTTGAATAATCAACATACACCTCAGTTCCTTTATGCATATCGTTTTAGTTAGTTAGCCCTTGTGTTCTTCTCACTGAATTTTGCTATTCAATTTTTTTCCCCAGAACTGAGACATTTTCAGCCTGCATAATAATAATACATGCTATCTTTAATGACAGACAAAAAAAAACATCTATGTCGATTTTTGCATTAATACCCCAAGAGGCAGGAAGTACAAATGTAGAAATAAATAACAATTTATTGTCAAAATTGGTCCACATTGTTATAGTATAGTGTTTTTTTCACATTACCTGCTGGATGGCAATTTTGATGCTGTGCACTTTGACTCTGATGTAACAATGTAATGGACAGAGAGAAGTTAATCTTACTATCTTGTTTATACACTCCATAAACTCCAAATGTTTATTAAAAAAAGTCTTAGGTCTCACACTTGAATTGATTTTCAGGCCATACAGTACAGATTCTGTGCTTTCATCTCAGTTTAAGATAATTTATAATACCATCATTCATTATTTAGTGAAAAGCTTCCTCCTTTCCTTGCTTTTGAAGTATGTGACTTTACATTGGATAGAGCAAATACCCAGTAAAGGAAGATTGTACATACTCTCCAGCATAAAGTCCTGAGGCTTGATCTGATGGCATTTGAATATACACAGTGTCCCCAGGTTGGAGAGGCAGGACTGCACTTCCAGAGGCTTGGTCTAAGGAACCTTGTTTGTATTCATCATATGTATACATCACAGGCTCATTGTTTCTCATCAGTGCCACCCACACGTTCTCTCCCTTGCAATGAATGTGGTAGGCAAAGTAGTAAATGCCGGGGATGTCACAGGTGAAGATTCCTGTCTGAGGATTGTAGTTTTGGCGGCCGTTGTACAACAGCTTATCAAAAACAATCGGACTCCCCACAGGTGGGAAGGGAGTGGACGCTACAGCCGTAAATGCTGGCATTTCTAGTCCACTGGAACCCATTACTTCAGCACCACCTCCACTGTATTTGCTCTTTTTGCCATAACTTCCGGCTTTAATACCATCTAGTCCTGGTCCCATCTCAGAGAGAACCCCAGCCATTTCTGGAGAGAAAACAGGTTCACCAGGTGGTCCTGGTGGTCCAGGTGGACCAGGTTGACCAGGCTGTCCGGGGAGTCCAGATGGTCCCTCTCTTCCTTGGGGTCCGGCAGGACCAGGCAGGCCTGGACTCCCAATGACTGCAGTGCCTGGTGGACCAGGAAGTCCATTTTCTCCTTTAGGTCCTGTGGGACCTGGAGATCCCATTGGTCCAGCTGTACCATCTATTCCAGGGATTCCTTGAGATCCTTGAATACCCTTTTCACCAGGTAATCCAGCCACTCCTCTTAAACCAGGAGTTCCTGGGGGACCAGCTATACCAGGTAGACCTTTATACCCATCAGCACCTTTAGGACCACTTGGTCCAGGTGGACCTCTAGGACCTGGTTCCCCAAGGTCCCCAGTTAAACCAGTCTTACCAGGAAGCCCTGGAGGACCAAGGTCACCTTTGGCCCCATCAAGCCCTTTAGGTCCTCCATCTCCACAATCTCCTTTGGAACCAGGTGCACCTACGCTTCCAGGTCGTCCAATAGGTCCTGGAGGACCTGGTGGACCACTTGGTCCAGGAGGTCCAAGCATTCCAGGTAATCCACCATGGCCCTTATCTCCTTTGAGTCCTGGAGGCCCAGGTGGTCCATTCATTCCTTTATCACCTTTTGGTCCTGAAAGTCCTTGTTTACCAAATCCTGGAAGTCCTGGTTTTCCTGGCAATCCTGGTGGTCCTGTAGGGCCCTTTTCACCTGTCCTTCCTGGTTCTCCAGGCAGACCATTTTGACCTGGCTTTCCTTGACCAGGTGGACCTGGAGGACCCGGTGGTCCTCCTTTCCCAGCTGGCCCAGGAAGCCCCGATTCTCCAGGATGTCCTTTATGTCCTGGTGGTCCTTGTGGACCTGGCAAACCATTCAGCCCTGGTTTTCCAAAACCTGGCAGCCCTCTTGGACCAGCTGGTCCAGGAGGCCCAGGAAGTCCTTTGTGACCAGGCTGTCCTGGTAGGCCCATTCCTTTGTCTCCTTTTGGTCCTGGTAATCCCGGCAGTCCTGGAAGGCCCTTGTGACCTGGTTCTCCTTTGCCTCCTTGTTGTCCTGGTAATCCCTGCATCCCTGGTTTACCGATTCCAGGAAGCCCAGGTGGGCCCAAGGGTCCCTGAGGACCTGGTTGACCAGTGGGGCCTTCTTCACCTCTCGGTCCCATTTTTCCCTGAGGCCCAGGCTCACCAATTGCACCTGGTTTTCCTGGTACTCCAGGCAAGCCTAGTTTCCCTATTCCGGGCAATCCTGGTGGACCTGGAGGCCCCAGTTGGCCTTCAGGCCCAGGCAGACCATCTCCGGGAGGCCCTGGAGGTCCTGGAGGTCCTTCTGGTCCAGGTGGTCCAGCCGGGGCTTGTTCTCCCAGGGCAGTTCCTTCCACTCCACTAGGAATTGTTAGACCTGTGAGCAAAGTGCATAGATGTTAAATACAGACAGTGCATACTTCCAAAAATATAGAAAAGCATTTAGTCCCAAAGTTATCACCTGTAACAGCATATTCCTCCACAAACAGTGATTCAGTGTGACCTCCAATAACATTATGATCAAGCCGTTAAGCCTTCTAGTGTGGCCAAAATATATATGACCAATCAGGGAATAAACAGTGAACACATAAAGCTGTCTAGAGGCATTTGGTTCTGAGACATCAGCAAAAATAATCTGTTCTCAGGAGACTGTGCTAAATACTCTCTAGATTGTGATCCATATAGAGTAACGACCTGCATGTACTTCATAAAAACAGAGAAATTTGTATCTGAGGTTGAAAGAATGAGACCAAAGTTACTTCAATCAAGGGCATTTCAAATGTAAAGAAGAAATCAAGTTCAGAACTACTAGAAATTCTTGCGTTGGTCAGTGCATAAACCATGGCCATTGCAAGATCCTGACATATTTTGGACAACACACAAGCAAAAATTCTGCCTCCCAGGCATGACACATTTGTTCATGTGTCATAAACAAACAACAGGAACGCCCAAACCAAAAATGAAAGAACAGGAATTACATCATCAATCTGTAATTTCACCCCTGGCAGAGAGAGCAAATTTCTTTGTCCTTTAAGTTCTTATCAGTTTTTAGGGGACCTCAACTGTCCCGATGAAGGGGTCTGTCAAAGTTTTTCATGAAAAGTTGTGTGACTGGCTTACTAAATAGTCATTTAGGAAAGGGGAGGCATGACCATTTAGTGTGCAGTAAGTGTCAAATTAACAGTTTTTCCAAAAATTAGGAATATTCCACAATCAACTTCTGAGGGGCCTTATTGCTAGGCTAATCAAAGTGCGGGTGTCAGGGTGTGAAAAAAACACTTCTAAAAAATATGTTTAACTATGCAACTTGAACTTTACCATACTGCGAAGAACAAGTATATTTTTCACATTTCTGCAGATTTTGCCATGTATTTGTCAACATATATATGCACATGATCAATGTGTTGCTGTGTTCAGAAGGATTTCTAACCTTTGTCTTTGCCATAATTGTAGTTTCCCCCTTTCCGAGGATTTTCTTTGCCTTTGAGCAGGGGGGTCTGAGGCAGCTCCTTCCTGTAGTGTGGAAACTGCATGTAGGGCACTTCTTTGCCAAGGTACTGTTGCTGAGGAAAACCTCCCTTTCCCATGTTAATGTGCTGAAGGTGGTGCATTGGCTGGTACGGCTGGGGGTGTTGCGTGTGTCCGTAGTATGCACCACCAGTCACAGATATGAAGACGACAAGCTGGAGCAGGACAGTGGCGAGGGGCCCAAGAAGGGGAGGCATGACCAAAGCCTGTGGAGAGAGTGAATAATTAATAATGTGATTTATCTCTTGCAGCTGAACGTCGCATTTCTAATGTTTTGTCTTCAGACAGGAAGCAACAACCACACTCTGTCTCCCTCTCCTGGACATTTCTAAGAATTACACCTGTCATTTGCTACCGAGATAGACGGAATTTGGGAATTAGTTATGTTAACTATAAATAGGTAATATCAAGGAATAAATCACTTTTTGGCACTTGGGATTTAATTTTGATTTTTTTATTACACCGCTTTACTTCACACAGGAAAGCTGCATGCGGCCTTCCTTTTCTATGCCACAATAGTTGATTAGTCTATAACTGAAGTGATAAGTATAACAGAGACCAGGACCAAGGCCCCTCTGTGTCAAGTCATTATCTATACCCTAATCTGGAAGAGACTGAGCCACTGCATAACTATTAATAACCTTTTCACAGGACTATGAAAAATTCTGAACTGGCTCTGTGTTTAATTCTTGCAAGAAAAAAAAATCTCAGAGCTTTTAGGTTTTTGTGACAAAAATAATTTCTACACACTTTGTAGAAAATAAAGGCCATGCATCATAAACTAAACAAGTTGTTTTTGGATTTGAAAAATGTAGAAAAGTAAAATGAAATTACATAAGCAAACTTATATGTACATGCATATGATACACAATAAATGTAAACATGAAAACAGAAAAATAAGTTTTTTTTAGTTGGAGAAAGTGGGATTCTGAGAAAGTTACCAAGGACAAATTTATGGTATGTGTGAACGTACTTGGAAAAGAAAGTTTGATTCTGATTCTGAGACATACCTCAATGTCTGCGCTAAGGCAACTTTCATTTGAAATCCACACTATTCATCAATTTCTATGTTTATACAGTTTAAGTCTGAAGTGCAGATAGGTGTAAATTGGTTGGGTGTTACAGAATATTCCACTTCATAATATTTGGTTGACTTTATATTGTAACACTTCACAGTCAAAGTCTACTCACAGTACTTTGATTTAAACAATCAGGCTAAATTCAAATCCTGTTTCATACAGTGAGTATTAGTCTATTCAATACCAGTAATTCCCATCCAGCTGTCATGATAACAGAAATCCTCACTTTTATATTTGAAAGAGATTTTGTTGACTCTGTTTATTATTGATGTGCCCGGTATGCCTTGACTCTAAAGGCACCAAAAGCAGCATCAGTCCTTCAAAGGTTACCTCTCATCGAAACAGACAGTGGCACGGCTGTGTCAAAATTACCAGAAACATGAGAAAAGCTCAAAGTAGGAGAAAAGCTCAAAGTAGGAGAAAAGCTCAACATCTCCTAATGGAAAGGATAAAGTTTGGAATTTAAATCAGGCAATCCTACATTTGTTTTGAATACTGCAAAAAATAATTCTGAAATTGAGTTTTATCAGCATTCTATGATTATTGAGCCTTTAATGTCCTTCAGAGTCAATAGATCTGCCCTTTGTCTAAGAGTAGGGTTGGTTGGTTGGTTGGTTGGTTGGTTGGTTGGTTGGTTGGTTGGTTGGTTGGTTGGTTGGTTGGTTGGTTGGTTGGTTAAACAGCAGATGAATTTAAGGTCTGTGAGAACTCTGCAGCTTGAGCATAATCAATGTGTTTATGCTGACTTAGTCTTCTAGTTGTAGGCCATAAAGATTGCATAGGTGTGTTTCTGTGTGTAAACGTTATCTTAGGCAAATTTTGCAGCTCTAAAATTGCGGGGTCCATAAAACAAAAAAATTACATCAGATGTCAGTAACAATCCAAATAAAACAATAAATCTAAAGAAATCAAAGGACTTTAGTCCACAGATTAAGTTGCTTGCAAAAAAAGTGGAACAACAAGGGGAATAATGTGGTTTACATAGGGAACAAAAGCAAAAAAACCAAAGCTGAAATACTTCCACAACTAAAGTCCCAAATCCCATGGGAGTTCAAAAAGATTTGTTGTGAAACCAAAGCAGGAGCAAAGATGCTCAAACCATCTCTTCCATCAATTATAAAGGGCAACGTGAGATTGTTGGCTAACATGTTGGATGAACTCCAGGCCCCAACAAGGACTCAGGCAGAGAATTGGAAATGTATGTGTTTTACTGAGACATGTCTGCAGGATCACATCCCCAACTCTGGCGTCTCTCCTAACTATACGAGCAGAGGGAGATTAAAAGAGGAGCAGGAAAAGAAGAGAAGATGGATTAGCAGTGCTTGTCAACAACAGATGGTGTCGTCCATGTTGCTGTGAAGCGTCATCTCTGCTGTCCAGTTAATAAACTCTTAGCAGTAAATTTTCATCCTTATCCTAATGTTTATAGCCTCATGTTATTTCTTAGTGCAGTGATAGGGATGTAAAAGACTGAAATCACACTGATGTACTAGCGCAACAAATTAGCATGAGCATGCAGTCGATGACCGTCAGAAGAGGCTCTTCAAACTCTACCCTGTTAAAATGCTAAGTTTTAGGTGATGAAAAAAAATCACAGTTTGATGAATAATTTCTAAATGTATTTCATATGTAATGTGCATTTAGCCTTTATGAATTAACTGAAAAGTTTAAAATATTAAAGGAAATCAGATTTAAAAAAAACTTTTTTAATAACTCTGCTGCATAAATCACCCTTAGCATTAATTTGTATTTTTACAGTATCTTTAGTCTCTTAACCCCCAAACTAAAAACATAAAATTTACATTTTATTACACATGAACACAAATTTGTATTCAGGTGTGTTGGTAGCTCTTATAAACTGATCCTGGCACCCCTGATTTAGGCCTTACATGCTTACATTTTCTTTAATCCTTGCACAGCCAATCTTGGGAAATTTTAGATACCAACTCCTGAGAAAACTGAAAACTGCTTTAAACATTTTTGACTAGAGAATAATCTTTCTCACAGCAGAATGATGGACTTCAAAATCTTTGAGTATGGCCTTTTCAACCCTTCATAATTTAATTGACAGCAACAATCGCTTGCCTTGGCATTGTATTAATATGCATTTGAATACTGCAAATTAGCCAAATCAATAAATGTCAGCTTTGATTGCTATTTATTAGTTAGCCAAGCTTATTTTCAGGGCAGCATGTGAGGAAGCTAATTATATTTGTCCACTCGACTGTTTTCCCCATTTATAAATCAGTTCATGTAGATTTAAATTGGATTCTGTGATCACCATTCAGCAAACGATGAAGGTTAACGTTCAGATACTCTGTTCCAAGTATCGATACTGCAAAAATATATTCTCTTGAGTCACTAAAACAGTTAAAAATGTAGTGCAGAGGTTGAAGCTTCAGCAACATATCACCTTTTTTCTGTGTATGTCATATGAATATGCTGTGAGTGAACAAAAAGGAGTTAGAAAGTTACATTATAAAGCAAGGGGAGAGGAAATAAGTAAGCACTGAAAACATTAGAAGCTCAGCAGAACCATAATGATTCATGACCTTGTGATTAAAATGGTCATATGGAAATGCAAAGCAACCAATCTAATAGTTACAATGGTATCTCACCAGGATCAAAAAGACAGATATTTCCTTCAAAAACAGTAATGTTTGAAAAAAAAGTCCTATCTAAAATGTTTCTTTCCATCATGTAACTTTGCACAGCGCAGGTTTATTTTTTTCAGGTTTGCTATGTACATTTTCTCATATGAGCATTTGTAGCCAAAACAATTGATAGACTTCATTCCTCATCACTTAGCTGTTAGCATGACACACTGAAAATATCAATTTAAATTGAATTAAAGTGTTTCACATCAGATCTCAGCGGATGAATGTGGCAGTCATGTTCACATGAGACAGTGGAGTTCAACAATGGAAATATATATTAATCTCAGCTTCCATTCATCTCCAGAAACCCTGTCGCATTGTGAGACAGACTGTTCTGTTTCTGTTTACTGTGTGCCAGCTCAGAGTTGCAAATGTCTGGTTCTTGCCCTCCGTGGCCTTTTGTGCTTTTAAATATCCTCTTGATAAATTACTAACTCACAGATGGCAAAGGAGGTCACAGGACAGCTCGGTTCGCAAACAGATGAGGAAAAGGTCTCAAAAATCCAGAGGTGATGAGATGTGAGCACAGAAATGCTTTCTTGTGGAAGTACTGAGTCTGCACTGTTTGTGTAAAAAAACAAAACAAAGGCATTTATTATTTAATGTATGTAACCTAAGTTGAATATACAGTCATGGTCAAAAGTTTTGAGAATGATTAAAATGTTAATTTTTACAAAGTCTACTGCTTCAGTCCTTATAATGGCAATTTGCATATGTTATAAAGAGTGATCAGTTTAACAGCAATTAATAGCAAAGTCAATATTTGCCTAGAAAATTAACTTTATCCCCCAAAACACATTTCAACTTCATTGCAGCCCTGCCTTAAAAGGACCAGCTAGAGTCGTTTCGGTGATTGGTCCATTAACACAGGTGTGGGTGTTGATGAGGACAGGGCTGGAGATCAATCTGTCATGATTAAGTAAGAATGACACCACTGG